>RYZW01002571.1:1199-11875 GCA_004367215.1 Colletotrichum trifolii
AGTTAGTAGTTTATTTATCTAGGCTATTAGTAATATACTAAAAGAAATATATATAGATAGATTTATAAACCCTATTAAATTACTAGCTATAATATTTTCTAACTTAGAAGAAGGGGGATATAAGTAGTGAGTAACTAGTTTAGTATAGATTAATATAATCCTAATAGCTATATTACTTATAACTTTAGAATAGCTACTACTTACTTTACTAGCTATTTATATTTCTTTTATAAACTTCTTTAATAAAGAAAAAACTTCTAGCTTTTTTCTATATAAGAAGTCTTTTAATTATTATATTTATCTAAAGAAGAATTTAGATAGAACTAAACTAGACTTATTATAAAAACTATTATATAATACACCGAGGGAATATTTCCTCGAAGTCTAATACTAGGTTATAGATTTAATAGATAAGGGTTAGGTCTAGGCTAACTTATCCGTAGCTAAAGTACCTATCTTTTTCATTAAGAAACCTAAGGGGAAATAGTAGTTTTATATAGATTATCGTACTTTTAATACTATTAATACTTATAACTACTACTTTTTANTTTAATACTAAGTTATAGACCTAATAGATAAGGGTTAGGTCTAGGCTAGTTTATCCATAGCTAGAGTACCTATCTTCCTCGTTAAGAAACCTAGGGGAAAATAGCAGTTTTATATAGATTATCGTATTTTTAATACTATTAATACCTACGATTACTACCTTTTACTACTAATTAAAGAGATATTATAGTTATTATCTAAGGTAATATAGTTTATAAAAGTTAATATTTACGTAGTATTCTATAAGATTTATATTATAGAGGGAGATAAATATAAAACTATTTTTCAAACTTGTTTTAGCTTATTTAAGTAGCTTATTACCTTTTTTAGGCTAATAAGTATACCTATAATATTCTAGTGCTATATTAATAATATATTCTAGGGTATTTTTAATGATTTCGTTATAGTTTATTTAGATAATATCTTTATCTATAGTTATAAGTTAAAATATAATTATAAGGATAAAATTAAATAAGTCTTTAAATAGTTATAAGGGGCTAGGTTATACTTAGATTTAGAGAAATATAAATTCTTAGTAAAATAGATAAAGTATCTAAAGTTTATTATTAAAATAGGGAAAAATATCTATTATAATTCTAAAAAAGTTAAAGCTATTTAGGAATAGGAGGTTCCTAAGAATATCCGTAGTATCTAGAGTTTCCTTAGTTTTATAAACTTTTACTATAACCTAATTAATTATTTCTCTAGTTTAATAGAGCTTTTTACCTAGCTAATATAGAAAGGGGTATTATTTTACTAAGATACTATATACTAATAGGTATTTAAAAAGTTTAAGTTTATATTTATCTTAGAACTAGTTATAGCTTAATAGGATCTAGAGTAATATATAGTAATAGAAGTAAATTATTTAGGGGTAGTATTAGGTAGTTACTTCTTATAAGAAAATAGGGATAGTATACTATAGCTTATTATTTATTATTTAGCTAGACTTATATTAGTTTAGTAGAACTATACTATTTATAATAAAGAGTTATTAGTAGTAGTATTATACTTAAAAGTATAGTTAGTAGAATTATAAAGTATAGTAAAGCTATTTATTATTCTTTCTAATTATAAAGTATTAGAATATTATAGACCTAAGCCTTAGGGCTTGTATAAGATATTACTATTAGGGCTCCGTATAACTACTACCCCTATAGTTTAGTAAAAAGTTTTTACCTTAAGTGTAAACTTTTTAAGTTTATTATAACACTATTAAAGTACTACTAAAGCATTTCTCGTAGCTAGTTTTTAATATTAATAAATTTCCTACTTAGGTTTAACTTAGTAGTAAATAGTAGATACTAAAAGAAATAGAAAATAGTAAAAAGATAATAGTAGATACTACTAATCCGGAGCTTTCTATAGGGCTTCTAATAGACCAATAGTAGACTAACCTAATAGACGACGAAAACTAATCCTTTTGAGACGCCTTCGCGAAATTCTAAGTAGATTATAACTTAGCTTTACAGGTATTATAAACACCTAATCCGAAGCAGAAGCTACTCCCTATCAGTACCCCCTTTAATAGTAATACCCTCTACTTTCCTATATAACAGATAATTATATAGTATAAATTAGAAATTAATTAGGCCTTTATTAGGGGACCTAAAAACTTCTAGTAATATTTATAGACTAGCTTATTACCTAAAATCTAGATATAGGTTAATAACTTTTATACTATATAAGGGCTATAATATAATTAGGATATTAATATATTCTTTTAATATTTTATTAAATACTATAAGAACCCCTATTATAATACTTAAGCTTTCGAGAAGATTCGCTATTTCTATTAGGAGTTTAAATAGATATTTACTAAGTTCTTTATCAAATTCGAATTAACTATAAAATAGGTAGGGGGGTATAACTAAGCGGGGGATATTAAGTTAAACTACTTCTATCTAGCTTTCTCTTACTAAATTCAGATAGCTACTATTAGCCGCGACATCAGTTAAATAGACTATTATACTACTATTTAGCAATACTGCATAATTATAATAGACCTCAAGATCTTTAATATAGAGTCGCGATACTATAGATAGCTATAGTCCCTTCCCTAACTAGAATTAATAATTAATCAGAATGGGGATATATAGATAATAGGGGTAAAGGCAACCTACGCTACCCTAGTACTAGCATAACACCGCTATACTACTACCCCTTAATACTATAAGGGGTCAAACAGGCATATTACTACAACTAGTAAACCCTAGTCAGCTCTTTCTACTAAGGTATATAAAGCCTATTAGGTAGACTCCGCAGTTATCTAGGTATATATACAGGCTAGTACTTATATATATTACAATACTAAAAACCATTTTATCACGGAATATAAACTACAGCTTACCCGCCTACCAGTAGCTTTAAATATTAACATTTAAGCTTTATAGTTAGATAAAAAGATTATAGATAATAAGGAAAAAACCTAGCCCCCTAGAAAAAACTCCCTAAAAAGTAACCTAGTATAACTACTAAAAATAACTTTATAGTAATAGATAAAACTAGAGAAATATAGAGATAAATAAATAAACCACTTTTCTTAATCTCTATATTAATAAATAATAAATCTTTTATTTCTATCTAGGTTAATAGTAATTATAATTATTATAAAGTAATTAGTAAGGAATTTATAAAATAGTAAAACCTTATATTTATTATATTACCGCAACCACACCAGTTAAGTACTATCCTAGGTACTAACTAGGAGACTTATATTACTAAAATAGCTAAGGCATAGATTAACCTTAACAATTAAATATCAAAAACCCTATTCTATATAATCTTAGGGATAGCATACCTAGCTATTTTTAAGAAACCGTAGTTACAATACTAATAAGTTATTTTAGACCCCACGAGGAATAAAATACAGATCGATTTAGTTAATAGCTTAATTATCCAGGCTATTAGTAATATCCCAAAAAAGATATATATAGATAAGTTTACAAACCTTATTAAGTTACTAGCTATAATATCTTCTAGCCTAGAAGAGGGGGGATATAAGTAATTAGTAACTAGCTTAGTATAGATTAATATAGTCCTAGTAACTATATTACCTATAACTTTAGAGTAGCTACTATTTACTTTACTAACTACTTATACTTCTTTTATAGACCTCTTTAACAAAGAAAAAGCCTCTAGCTTTCTTCTATATAAAGGGTCCCTCAACTACTATATTCACCTAAAAAAAAACCTAGATAAAACTAAGCTAGATTTTCTATAGGGACTACTATATAATATACTAAAAGAGTATCTCCTCGAGGTCTAATACTAAGTTATAGACCTGATAGATAAAAGTTAGGTCTAAGCTAGCTTATCCATAGCTAGAGTACCTATCCTCCTCATTAAGAAACCTAGGGGAAAATAGCAGTTTTACGTAGATTATTATACTTTTAATACTATTAATACCTATAACTACTACCCCTTACTACTAATTAAAGAAATATTATAGTTATTATCTAAAGTAATATAATTTATAAAAATTAATATTTACATAGTATTTTACAAGATTTATATTATAGAGGGAAATAAATATAAAACTACTTTTCAAACTTATTTCAATTTATTTAAATAGCTTATTACCCTTTTTAGGCTAATAAGTATACCTGCGACATTCTAGTACTATATTAATAGTATACTCCGGGGTATCCTTAATAACTTCGTTACAACTTACTTAGATAATATCTTTATCTATAGTTATAAATTAAAATATAACTATAAAGATAAGGTTAAATAAGTCTTTGAATAGCTATAAAAAGCTAGCTTATATTTAAACCTAGAGAAGTATGAATTCTTAGTAAAATAAATAAAGTATTTAAAATTTATTATTAAAATAAGGAAAAGTATTTACTATAACCCTAAAAAAGTTAAAGCTATCTAGGAATAGGAGGTTCCTAAGAATATCTATAGTATCTAAAGCTTCTTTAGTTTTATAAACTTTTACTATAACCTAGTTAACTACTTCTCTAGTTTAATAGAGCCTTTTACCTAGTTAATATAGAAAAAAGTACTATTTTACTAGGATATTATATACTAGTAAGTATTCGAAAAGCTTAAGCTTGTATTTATCTTAGAGCTAGTTATAGCTTAATAGGATCTAGAATAATATATAATAGTAGAAGTAAATTATTTAGGGGTAGTATTAAGTAGTTACTTCTTATAAGAGGATAGGGATAATATATTACAGCCTATTATTTATTATTTAGCTAGATTTATACTAATTTAGCAGAACTATATTATTCATAATAAAGAACTACTAGTAGTAGTATTATGCTTAAAAGTATAGTTAGTAAAGTTATAAAGTATAGTAGAACTATTTATTATTTTCTCTAACTATAAAGTATTAGAATATTTTATAAACTTAAGACTTATCTCAGAATAATAAACTAGATAAGTAGAGATTTTATTAGAGTTTAGTTTTATTTTGAAATATCATCTAAGTTACCTCACTAAGCACCTTAATACTTTTTCTTAATAAGGCTAAAATAATATAACAGAACTAAAACCTATAATACAAATCTTCTAGCTTCTCCGGGTTAACTATAGGGATAAGGATAAGTTTTCCCTAGTATTCTTAATTCATAATATATAGATAGAGGGGGACTAGGAGGGGACTATACTAGTAGGGGATAACTACTAATATACTACTAGTAAACTACTAGATAGATATACTATATTCTAAAGCATTATATTACTATTACTATAGAACTAAGTAATTATAGCAATACTAGTATATAAGGTTTAACTAAATACTATCTAGTAAGTAGTAAGGATATTCCTTCTAGAAACTTTAATATAGATATAAATAGCTAATTATATAGTAAGAAATAATAGTATTCTACTTTACTAAAACTAGGTTTAAATTCCTGAGTATAAGCTACTAATAATAGTAATTCTCTAAATAGTCTATAACTCCCTAGTCTTAGGCTACCTTAGTATTAACTCGATATTTATAGCGTTTTTACGAGACTAGTATTAGGATAATATATTAAAAGATATTAAGTATTTTATATAGGTATATAATATCTACCAATACTTATATAAAAAACAGTAGTACTACTAGGGCTTTTTATAACCCTTCCTAATTCCTAATAAATTCTAGTTATAAATTTCTATTAACTTTATAATAGAACTACTATTTACCACAGAAGGCAACCTAAGATTTCTAATAATAATTATAGACTAATTATCGAAATATATCTAACTAGAAGCTATAATATCCATAACTACTAAAGCTTATATAGAGAAATTCTAAGATACCTAGTAGTAGTTCTATAGTTTCCCTATATTAATTATTATTAACTATAAATCAGACTAAATTAGTATTTTCTAGATAATATTATACTAGTCAATAGAAGTATAGTAGTTTTTATTAATATTATTCTATCCCTAGATAGATAGTAAGATAGAGAAAGTAATACCCGAGATCTAGGTTTTCCTATAAGCGTATATTACTTTCTCGTAATTAGACTAGTTAGTTTATATTACTATTTATTAATTAGTACTAAATAATAAAAACTTATTAGTAACTGGAGTAAGCCTAAATAAGCTCCTAAATAAGTTTAATATTACACCTATCCTATATTTTAAAATAGTAGAATAATTTATATATTCTAGTTTAGGATAGGTTTTAGTTTTCTTTTCTTACTTAAAAGATAGTATTACTATAACTTAGGCAGTAATAGTATATATATAATAGTATAACGAGATAAATATAAATAAGATATAGTGAGTAGCTAAAAAGTTCTAAATAGGGGACGAGGTATAGCTATTACTATGCTATATTAAAACGAATTAGCTAAGTAAGAAACTTAACTAAGTATCTTCTAAGTATAAGGTTATTAATATACTAAACCTACTAAATATTACTTTAAATATCCCCGTAATTATCTACCCGATATTCTATATTAACTTTATTAAATAAATAGAGGATAGTTTACTACTATTATAATAATATATAGATACGTAACCTAATCCTATCCTAGTTCTAGCTAGGGAAGATAGCGAAGTATATAAAGAGTATAATATCGAAGAGATACTAGTAGTAAAGAATATACCTAGGTAAGGATATAATTATAATATATTAGTTAAATAGAGGGGTTATAATACCCCAATATAGGAACTTTTAGAAAGCTTCGCTAATAACGAGATTATAATATAATTCAAATTATAGTATAGAGATATTAAGGAGAATAATAATTTAATATTAATTTACTAATAGCGAAAAGCTATATAAACTATAAACTAAATAATATAATAGCCCCTAGGAAATATATATAACTAGTTACCAGACTTACTTCTAAAGCACTAAACAAACTAATCAAATAAAAAAGCTAGTATTATCCCATATTTCCTCATTACCCTAGAAATCCTCAATTTCTTTATTACCCTAGAAATCCTCCTCTTTATTATTATTATCCTCTTCTTCTTCTTCTTTATTATTAGGGATATTAATAAGTAATACCTATTCACAAGCGAGGCGTTATTAGTATTAAGCTGGGGGAGTAATAGCGTAGTAGTAGTAGATAAGCGAGCTAGCCTTAGTAAGGCCAAGGATATAGCCACGATATTAGTAGGAAGTAATATAAGTACTAGAATATATTATAATACCCTACTACAAAGAAATTAGTATAATAAAAGCGTAGAAAGAGAAAAAAAGGGATTTACTATTATTCGTATAATACTACTAAGGCTAGTAATAACCTATTTAGGGGTAAAGGTAAAGGTAGAAGCAGGAGTATTTTTAGTATAAGAAGTAGGAGTAGTAGGTATAGTAGTAATACAGGTAAAAGCTTCTTATTAAGTATAATTAAGGTAATTATTATAATACTAGACTACAGCAGAGAACTCAGATAACAAGATAGTAATACAGCAGGGTATAATTTTATCCTTACTTTTAGAGGCAGTAACAGCGGGGGTAACAATATGTTTATTGATTACAACTAGACAATTGACTTAGCAGCTAACAGCGTATAGCTTAATATTTATAATAAAGAAGTAAGATCCCTATTCATACTTACTTTTTATTTATAAATACTTATAGTAAGAATAGCTATAACCCTATATATAAGAATAAGTAATACTACTCTTATTCTACTTTAAATAATAGTTAAAATAAATATCGATAACTATTATAAAAGGTTAGTTATCATTATTATCAGAGTTACCCTAAATAATAAAGCTACTATAGGTATAAGGGGTAGGTTTAGAGGGGGTATAGTAGTAAGAGGGATTATTATCAGGGGGACCAGATCCAGCAACAATAGTAGTCGATATAGTAATAAATAGTATATAAAAAGGGGAAGGAGGGTAGAAAGGCAGCAATTTAACGGTACTAGTACAGGTGCGAGATAGGAATTATATAATACTAGAAGAAAAAGAGCAGGGCTATATATAGGGGGGGAGAAGGGGGCTTCTTATAAATAGATAGAAGAAGAGTATAGTATAAGATTACCTAGGGTAAATATAGTATAAATTTTTCTATTAGTAGGACTGTCTAATATTAATAGTACTTGAATTTTCTTATTAGCGGGATTATCTAATATTAGTAGTATTTAAGGAAGTTATCTTAATAGATTTTTTTTTTACTAGTTAGATTAACTTAAGTAGTTGGATATTATAGTTATATTATAAGGCTATAGATATTACGGGTTACTATAGCAATAGAGCAGTAGGGTAGCGGGGGGTATATTACAGACCTAAGCCTTAGAACTTATATAAGATATTACTATTAGGGCTCCGTATAACTATTACCCCTATAATCTAGTAAAGAGTTTTTACTTTAGGTATAAACTCTTCAAGTTTATTATAATACTATTAAAGCACTACTAAAATACCTCTTGTAGCTAACCTCTAATATAGAATACTTTATAAATTTAAAACTTATTTTAGAATAATAAATTAAGTAAATAGAGATTTTATTAGAGTTTAGTTTTATTTTAAAATATTACCTAGGTTATTTTACTAAGTACCCTAATATTTTCTCTTAATAAAGCTAAGATAATATAATAGAACTAAAACCTATAATATAAGTTTTCTAGTTTCTCTAGGTTAATTATAGGGATAAAGATAAGTTTTCCCTAATACTTTTAATTTATAATATATAAATAGAAGGGGGCTAGGAAAAGGCTATACTAGTAAAAAATAACTACTAATATACTACTAGTAAACTATTAGATAGATATATTATATTCTAAAGTATTATATTACTATTACTATAGAACTAAGTAATTATAATAATACTAGTATATAAGGTTTAACTAGATATTATCTAGTAAGTAGCGAGGATATTCCCTCTAGAAGTTTTAATATAGATATAAATAGCTAATTATATAATAGGAAATAATAGTATTCTATTTTACTAAAGCTAAGTTTAAATCCCTAAATATAAACTACTAATAATAATAATTTTCTAAATAGTCTATAATTCCCTAGTCTTAAACTACCCTAGTATTAACTTAATATTTATAGTACTTTTACGAGACTAGTATTAGGATAGTATATTAAAAGATATTAAGTATTTCGTATAGGTATATAATATCTACTAGTACTTATATAAGGGATAGTAGTACTATTAAAGCTTCTTATAACCCCTCCTAATTCCTAATAAATTCTAGTTATAAATTTCTATTAACTTTATAATAGAATTACTATTTACTATAAAAAGTAACCTAAGATTTCTAATAGTAATTATAGATTAATTATTAAAATATATCTAGCTAGAAACTATAATATCTATAACTATTAAAGTTTATATAGAGAGGTTTTGAGATACTTAGTAGTAGTTTTATAATTTCCCTATATTAATTATTACTAATTATAAATTAGACTAGGTTAGTATTTTCTAGATAATATTATACTAATTAATAGGAGTATAGTAATTTTTATTAATATTATTCTATCCCTAGATAAATAGTAGGATAGAAAGGGTAATACTTAAGATCTAGGTTTTCCTATAGATATATATTACTTTCTTATAATTAGACTAGCTAGTTTATATTACTATTTATTAGTTAGTACTAAATAATAGGGATTTATTAATAACTAGAATAAGTTTAAATAGGTTTTTAAATAGATTTAATATTATACTTATCCTATATTCTAAAGTAGTAGAATAATTTATATATTCTAGCTTAGGATAAATTTTAGTTTTCTTTTCTTACCTGAAAGAAAGTATTACTATAGTTTAAGTAGTAATAGTATATATATAATAGCGCGATGAGATAGGTATAAATAAGATATAATAAGTAGTTAAGAAGTTCTAGGTAAAGGATAAAGTATAGCTATTACTATACTATATTAAAATAAATCGGCTAAATAAGAAATTTAACTAGGTATTTTCTAAGTATAAGGTTATTAATATATTAAACTTACTAAATATTACTTTAGATATCCTTATAGGTATCTACTTAACGTTTTATATTAACTTTATTAAATAAGTAGAAAATAGCCTATTACTATTATAATAGTATATAGATATATAACCTAATCCTATCCTAGTTCTAGCTAGGGAGGATAGCGAGGTATATAAGGAGTATAATATCGAAGAGATACTAGTAGTAAAGAATATACCTAGGCGAGGATATAATTATAATATATTAGTTAAATAGAAAGGTTATAATACTTTAATATAGGAACTTTTAGAGAATTTCGCTAATAATAAAGCTATAATATAATTTAAATTATAGTATAGAAATATTAAGGAGAATAATAGCTTAATATTAATTTACTAGTAGTAAAAGGTTATATAAACTATAAATCGAATAATATAATAGTTCCTAGGAAGTATATATAACTAGTTACTAGACTTATTTTTAGAATACTAAATAAACTAATTAAGTAAAAAGGCTAGTATTATTTTATATCTTTTCATTACCCTAGAAATCCTCTTTTTTANTCTTTATTATTATTATCCTCCTTTTCCTCCTCCTTATTATTAGGAATATTAATAGGTAATACTTATTTGTAAGTAAAGTATTATTAGTATTAGGCTAGGGGGGTAATAATATAGTAGCGGTAGATAGGCAAGCTAGCTTTAGTAGGGCTAAGGATATAGCTATAATATTAGTAGGGGGTAGTACGAATACTAGAATATATTATAGTATTTTGCTATAAAGAAGTTAGTATAATAA
>RYZW01002574.1:484-11828 GCA_004367215.1 Colletotrichum trifolii
TATAAATCTATAACTATAAATAGGAATATTTTAAAGTATCTTAAAATAACTAAAAAATACTAGCTAAAAAAGTAGCTTTAAATAAAGATTTCTTAGTAACTCTAGTATAGTACTTTATTTATTCTTTATACTTAACTTTCTCTAATAATACCTAAACTCTTTACCCCCCTATAATTTTATCTATATAAATAAAATTATAGAAAGATATAATAAATAACTCTAGAAAGGTTATTAATATAAACTTCATAGTTTTAAATATTCTATAAAATTTAGAAATAATTACTATATAGATATAAAACTTCGAACTACTATAACTATTTCCTATTATATTAATTATTTTATTAGGCTTTTTACTTAAGTTTAAATAAATACTTAAGCTAACTTTAAATAGCTTTACTATAGTTATTTACTCTTATAACTATTAAGTAATTTTATTAGAATTAAATTATTTAAACTTATCTTATAGAAAAACTAAATTTCTATTAAAGAAAAGTATTTTATTAAAAGAAATATTATAGGTTATAATAACTTTATTTTAGAATAAGCTTTATACTTAATACTAGTTAGTTAAAGTATAGTTAACTAAAAAGCAAATAAAAGTATACTTTTCGAAGTATACTAGCTAGTTATGTTTTAACTTTATATTTATAGTTAAAATAAAATATTTATAATTATAAATATAAAAATAGGTTAAATCTAGTTTTGTAGTATTATCTTCTTAAGTAGTTTCATAAAATTTCTTATATAGTATTCACTAGTTTAAAAAATATAATAGTATTTAGTTATAAAAGAATACTACGGCCTATAGGGTTTTAAACTAGAGATTATAAAATAGCTTACTATTATACTTTATAGCTCTTATATAAACCTTAATAACTACTCTAATATATTTAATACCCCTCTTTTAGCCTTAAGTATATAGAATAAATAGCTTGAAATATATACTTCGAGAAATAAAGTCTAACTTGAACTTCTTATACTTAGGAATTTTAGTAGTATACTTAAAAACCTTAATATTAATACTATACTAGTATTAAAAGAATACTATAAAACTCTTAAATACTCTTATTATTATAGTTCTAGTATAATCAATAAGATAAAAGTCTTAAGAGTAGTAAGTAGCCTGATCTATAACTATTAAAGTAGAAATATAGCTACTATAGTTTTAGTAATAGGGGTAAAAGTCGAAGGTAATATATTCCCCGGGGGTAGCGTATAAGGTATTCTTATACTTTATATAGCGAATTTTTCGTTTAGCTTTACTAGTACTATATACCTCATATATTTCCTAAGTAAACTAGTAATAATTATACTTTAAATAGCTATTAATAATCTAAATACCTTATATAGTAGAAATAAGGTAATTTAGAAGCTTTTTACTAAGATATCTTAAATACTAATACTAGAACTATTTATTATTTTTTAGGAATCTTTAAATAGTATTTATAGTATAGTACTAATACTAATAATATCTAAGAGAGGGTTTATACTATACTAATTAAATAGCTAAAATACTTAATCTCTTATAAAGTATATAGTATTCGAGGATTTACTAGCTATATTAAATATTAATAGTTATAATCTTACAATAATTACTCTTTTATAGTTAAAATAAGTAGTTTTGCCTAATATCTTACTAGTAGTTTTANTACTAGTAGTTTTATTTTTATAATTACTAAAAAGAGATAAGGTTTATTACTAGAGTAGTATAGAAAGTAATATTATAGAAATATAATTTAATTTCTTTATTTTCTATAATCTAAATAAAATTTTTAGTATTTCTATAACTTTTAATTAATATAAGTCTTATACTATATTAAATATAATCCCGCTTAACGTAGTAGTTTGATATCTAGCTAGCTCTTACTATTACGGTAAGAGTAGTAGGTTTGAATCCTATAGTAAGTAAGCGTGACCGGTAGCTACGTGCCTTCTAGTTATGTAAACTATATAGTAACCGCTACTAGCTGCTAGTTCTTACTAATAGCTATTAATAGTTAACTATTAATAGCTAGCAACTATTAATAGTAACCGTTAATGGCTAGTAACAGGTATTAACGGCTAGTTAGCATTAGTATTACGTAACTATAATCCTTAAAAAGTAAATACGACGGATAGGCCTATATTTTCCCTATTTATTACCTATTATATTAACTAACTATATTTACTACTTGAGGTTTCCTCTGTTTAAATAGTTCCTTAGTACTAGTAGTATCTATAGGGTAAATGAGGCAAGAGCTGATAACTAGGTATAACTACTTTGAAAGGGTCCCGGAGAGGTATATGACTTTAAATAGATCAGAGACCTTCAATACAACCACCATATTAAATATAATTTCTTACTAGAATTCCTCGAAGTATTATAAAATATTCTATATTTTAGGAAATATAAATTAAAATACTTAAATTAAAGATAAAAGAATTTTAGGAAAAGTATTACTAAAACCCCTCTTTATAGTATACTTATTATATAGTATTATAGCTAATTTAGCTAGAAAGCTAGCTATATAGTTACTATTATCTAAAGTTTTGAATTCTTCTTAAGAAGTCTAAATCCGAGGTAAGTAATTACTTAATTTTCTCTTTAATTAAAGTATTTAGTACCTACCTTTTATAAGCTAACTAAAAGTATATATAGTAATAATATATTAATAGATAGTTTAGGTTATACTTTAGAAAGTGTAGGGGTTTATTTAAACTTTAGAAATATTTCTTACTACTTTAAGTATTTAAAGTAGTTATAGAAGTTTTAATTAAATATTAAAAGTACTATAGCTTATTTTACTATACTAGAGAGATTTAGGGAAGTATTAAATAGTTTCTATAATAGCTAGGATAACTTTATCTAGGAATATTAAATCTAAATAACTATAGATTATAGGTATATAGTTTTAAATATAAGCTTTAATAGGCGAGTAAATAAGTAAAATTATAAAATATTAAATCTATAGTATTTTAGTAATAGATAGAGTATAGTTAACTATTTAAGCCTTATATATAGTATTTTATTATTTCTAAAACTATAATTTAGTTATTACTTTTATAGTAAAATATTTAAATCTTAGGAACTAGAGTATTTTATAATATACTATAGTAGTATTTTAGAAGTATAGATTATTTATAATACTAAAGTAGTTATAAAAGTTTATAGTTTATACTATTATATCTTCCTCTATATAGTAATACTAGTATTATAATACTTAATTTATATATTTAAAAATCTAATTTATTAGGTAAACTTAATTTAAATACTTATATTAGTAATCTCGAGCTTTTGAAGTATAGAAACTATAGAAAACTATATAAACTTTTAAGCTTTTCTCTATAAAACTTATAATAACTCTTACTTCAACCTTTTTAGTAATATTAGCTAGGAATTATTAATTTTCCTTATAGTTAATCCTTCTAGGGATAAGAAATTTAAGAATAGCTAATTTAAGTATCTTATAATCTTATTAGTACTACTTAGCTTTTAAAAAGTTACTTAAAAGTAGTTTTTAAAGAAGTTCTAGATAGAAGTTTCGGTAAATTATTACTTTAAAATTAAGGTATTTTTATAGATTATAAGTTTTAGCTTTAGCTTGAAAAGTATTATACTAGATAAACTACTAATCAGCTCCCTCAAGAACTAAAAAAAAGTATTTTTAGTAGATATTTTAATATTTGAAATATATAATATATACTTTTAGCCTAGTAGCTTTTTAGTATTATAAGATTCTTAATTATTATATATAATTAGGGGGTAAAATCTAGTAAATAATATACATAACTAAATATAGCTAAGTATACTACGCGAGGCTCTATTTCGAGTAGTTTAAGTAAAGCGAAACCTAGTAGAGACGGCGCCGCGGCCGAGGTTTCTTCCGGCGAAAACTCTACCGCTTGAGCATGTTATTCCTGACATATTACCCCTTATACCTGTTACCCCCTATACTTATTACCCCTTATCCGTATTACCCTTATTATATACAAATCTACCTGATTTAGATAGTTTATAGTATTTTGAATTAAATACTAATAATTATAGAAAAAAATAGTAGATAGATTGAAATAATATATTTATAAGAGAATTACTTTGAAAATATAATTCTATTTCTATATGTATAGAAGTAGATCTATTAAAAATTGTAAATTACATAGAAACATATTTTCCAGTAAATTCTAAGAAATGTTCTATTTATATAATTCAAGTAGTTAATTTATTTCTTTTAATATCAATATTAGTAATACTATACTGTACAAAATATACTACTATATATAGTATAATTTTTCTATATATTATAAAGGGTTATGTTTAGGTTATAATTTAGTTTAAAAGGAGTATAAATACTATTTATTTAGAATCAAGGAATAAAAGAGAAGTTCTTATGAAAAGTATAACAGGTCTACTTAAAAGTAATACTAGAGGCTTACTAGTAGCTTACTAGTACCTAGCTTTTTAAGTATAGTTGTTAGGATTTAAGTAAAGCTAGAGTTAATTAGTTAAGTATAGTTTATAATATTACTTTTTTCCCTACTAGTAGTATACTAAAACTACTTTCTCGGGATTTCTATTATACTTATTAATTAGCTTAAAATATATTTTAAACTAATCTAATATATCTATCTTTACCCGCTTGACATAGTAGTTTAACATCTAGCTAGCTTTTACTATTATAGTAGGAATAGTAAGTTCGAATCCTATAGCAGGCAAGCGCGACTAGTAGCTATATACTTTCTAATTATATAAATTATATATAGCAACTACTACTAACTATTAGCTCTTACTAATAACTATTAAAATAACTAGTAACTATTAATGATAGCTAGTAATAAATATTACTAGCTAGTAAGTATTAGTATTATATAACTATAATCTTATAATAAGTAACTATAATAGATATAGGCTTATGTATACTTTCTATATTTATTACTCATTATCCTAACTAATTTCGTTTACTATTTAAAGTTTTTTCTATTTAAATAGTTTCTTGGTACTAGTAATATCTATAGAGTATATAAAGTAAGAGCTAATAATTAGGTATAGATTCTTTTAAAAAGTTCCGGAGAACTATATAATTTTGAATAGATTAAAGACTTTTAATATAACTACTTATATTTCTATTTTTTATATTATTATCGGTAATGCTATGCCGTATAGTATACTGTACCGCGTATAGTATATACGCCTCCGCACATTTACGGTATACGTAACTATATGTATTAGGAATAATATACTCGAGAAGTAGAGTTTATACTAGGTAAACTTTAGATATTAGTACTATCTCTATAAGTTTTACCTTACTTAAACTACTTAAAATAAAGCCTTATATAATATATATAGCTATATTTAGTTATATATAATATATACTAGATTTTACCTCTTAATTATATACAATAATTAAGAGTCTTATAATAATAAAAAGCTACTAGGCTAAAAATATATATTCCGCCAAATCTATATATTTTAACTACTAAAATATCTACTAAAAATACTTCTTTTTTAATTTTTTAAAAAGCTAATTAATAGTTTATTTAGTATAATACTTTTTAATTAGAAACTAAAATTTATAACATACTAATTTTTTTGATTCTAAAATAACTATTTATTCAAATTTCCTTTTAAAGCGCTTCTAAAAGCTATTTCTAAGTAATTTTCTGAAAACTAGATAGTACTAATAAACCTTTAAAATACTTAAATTAAGTATTCTTAGAAGTTTTATTCCTAGAAAAGTTAACTATAAAGAAAACTAATAATTCCTAATAAGTGTTACTAAAGGAAGTTATATAAATGATATTATAAACTTTATAGAGAAAAGCCTCAAAACCTATATAATTCTTTATAATCGCTATATTTTAAAAGTTTAAAACTACTAATATAAATAGTTAAATTAAACTTCTTTAATAAATTAGATCTTTAGATATATGAATACAATACTATAATACTAATACTATTATATAGAGGAAGATATAATAGTATAAACTATACATCTTCTTAACTATTTTAGTATTATAGATAACCTATACTTCTAAAATACTACTTTATTTTACTATAGAATACTCTAATCTACTAAATTTTAATATTTTACCATAAAAACCATAACTAAAATATAGTTTCAAAAGTAATAAAATATTATATATAAAATTTAAATAATTAACTATACTCTTTCTATTACTCGAATACTTGAGATTTATAATTTTATAGTTTCATGAATTTACTTACTAATCAAATCTTATATATAAAACTATAATATTAAAACTTATATATAAAACTATATACTTATAATTTATAGCTATTTAGATTTAATATTCCTAGATAAAGTTATCTTAGCTATTATAAAAGTTATATAATATTTCCCTAAAGCTTTATAGTATAGTAAGATAAGTTATAATATTTTTGATATTTTAATACAAACCCCTACTACTATTTTAAGTATTTGAAATAGTAAGAGATACTTCTAAAGCTTAGATAAACCCCTATACCTTTCAAAATATAAGCTAAACTACTTATTACTATATTATTACTTTACATACCCCTAATTAACTTATAAAAGCTAGGTATTAAATACTTCAACTAAAGAGAAAATTAAGTAATTACTTATTTTAAATCTAAATTTCTTAAGAAGAATTTAGGATTTTAAGTAATAGTAACTATAATCTTACCCGATAATAGCATTCATACTAATACTAGCTCGCAACTAGTTAAAATAGTAGTGAAATTACCTATTATTATAGATAATTATACCCCTAATTCCGATATTTAACCCTATAGTAGTAAAAGACTTTATAGTAATTATTAGGGAGAATTTTACTTAAGTTAAAGCTTAGTATATATAGCTAAAAATAACTACTAAGGTTATAAAGTTAAGAACTTTTATAAATGTTTAGAAAATAGAATAAAGTAATAATCTATATAAAGAGAGCTTTATTAAAACTAAAGCTTAATATATATAGCTAAAAGTAACTACTAAGGTTATAAAGTTAAGAACTTTTATAAACTTCTTAAAAATAAAATAAAACAGAATACCTATAAAAGCTAGGTATTTTATAATCTATTACTCTTCTCTATCCTTTATAATAGAATTGAAATCTCCTCGAAATCTATATATTTACCTATAAAAAAAACTATATAATAAATACAGAAATATCTAGCTATAATTATTATAACTAAAGCTATTACTTTATTAAAATAAACCTTAATAAGATTATCCCGAGTACTATAATTAATAAATAATTTATAGATATTCAAAAGGAGATTAACTAGTTAACCTATAATTTACTATACTAAGCTAATAATCTTAGGGATTAAGTATTAATTAAGTAATACCTTAATATTAATATACTACTATAATACTAGTTACGAGATATTTTAGAGTATTAGAGTCATATAATTATAGAAGGTTTAAAGACTATTTAGCTATACTAGAAATATCTATATCTAAATAAATATTATTCGTAAATTAGCTATACTTAATATATTAAAAGTATTTACTAATAAGAATAAACTAAATCTTACTATACTAATATAGAGATTATAACTTAACTTATATTAGTAGTAGAGAACCTTTATATTAGTAATATAAAGTTTTATCTTAAGAATAAGTAAAGTTTAGTAGGGATATTAAAGTCGCGGATATTGAGGTTATGATTTAAATAAAATACTTATTATTAGTAGTAATTGAATATCCCGAGATATTTAAATCGTATATAGCTATGAAGGTATAAGGGTATAAGGGTGTGAGGTTATTATGGAAATAATTATTAGTTATTTATTATTTATAAAAAGGTTAATACGGGGTAAGTATACTAGTTACTATAGTTATGAGGGGTTTAGCTTTAGATTAACTAGAAGCTAGTTATAGTAGTTAGTAGGGGGGTAGGAGGGCTAAAAGTATACTTCAGGGGGTAATATATCTACTAATAGTCGTAGTAGAGAGTGAGCTATTAGACCCCCCCAAAAGTAACTATCAAAATTATAAAGTTAAAAACTTTTTTAAACCTTTTAAAAATAGAATAAAATAAAGTATTCACTTGGAGATATAAGAACTAAGTGTTCTATAATCTATCACTTTTCTATAACTTTTATACTAAAACCAAAACCTCCTCAAAATCTATATAGCTACCTGTAAAAAGATGACTATAAAATAGGTATAGAGATATCTAGCTACGACTATTATAACTAATATAAGGGTATAAGAGCGTAAAGGTATAAGGGTATAAAAGTATAAGGTTATCGTGGAAGGAGTTGTTAGTTATTTATTATTTGCGAAAAAGTTAACGTGGGGCGGGTATACTAGCTATAGCTATAAGGGGTTTAGTTCTGGATTAACTAAAAGCTAGCTATAGTAGTTAATAGGGGGGTAGGAAAGCAAAAATGGTACTTTAGGGGGTAATATATCTACTAATAGTCGTAGTAGAAAGCGAGCTATTAGCCTCTCTTTTAGGTTTTATACTTAGATAAAAAGATTATAAATAAGAAGGAAAAAGCTTAGTTCCCTAGAAAAGACTTTTTAGGGGGGAAGGTAGTATATTTACTAATAATAATACTATAGTAATCGATAAAACTAGAAAGATATAGAGATAAATAGATAAATCACTTTTTTGGTTTCTATATTAATAAACAATAAGTTTTTTGTTTCTATTAAGGTTAATAGTAGTTATAATTATTATAGAGTAATGAGTAAAAGGTTTATAAGATAGTAGAACTTTATATTAATTATATTACTATAGTTATACTAGTTAAGTACTATTCCAAATACTAACGAGGAAACTTATATTACTAAGATAGTTGGAGTATAAGTCTATTTCAATAGGTAATTATCTAAGGTTTTATTTCATATAATCCTAGGAATAATATATTTAGCTATCGTTAAGAAATTAGAATTATAGTATTAGTAAGTTACTTTAGATTTAGAAGGAATAAAATATAAATAGATATAATTAGGAGCTTAACTATTTAGGCTATTAATAGTATATTAAAATTAATATAAATAGATAGATTTATAGATTTCATCGAGTTACTAGTTATAATAATTCTTAGTTTAGGAGAAAGGGGATGTAAATAATTAGTATCTAACTTAGTATAAATTAATATAGTTTTAGTAGTTATATTACTTATAGTTTTAGTATAGCTGATATTTATTTTACTAGTTATTTATATTTCTTTTATAGATTTATTTAAGAAAGATAAAGTTTCTAGTTTCTGATTCTACCAGGAGCTTTTTAACTATTATATTTATTTAAAGAAGGATTTAGATAGAAGAGAGCTAGACTTATTATATGGACTATTTTAGAATATATTAAAAGAATATTCTTTTGAAATCTAATACTAGGTAATAGACTTCATAGATAAGAATTAAGTTTAGGCTAGTTTATTTATAACTAGGATATTCCTTTTTATGAAGAAACCTGGGGAGAAATAGTAGTTCTACGTGGATTATTATATTTTAATACTATTAGTATTCATTTAGTTGCTTTTGCTCTATACCTGGAATAGTATGTAAGCTTTTTACCCTATATATAGATTTAACTATAAGTTTTACCTAATAATAGTATTTATGCCAATACTAGCTTATAACTAGTTAAAATAGTAATGAAATTACCTATTATTATAGATAATTATACCCCTAGTTCTAATATTAAACTTTATAATAATAAAAAACCTTATAGTAATAATTAGGGAGAGTATTATCGAGACTAGCTAAGACTTAATATATATAGTTAAAATTAACCATTAAGGTTATAGGGTTAAGAACTTTTTTAAACCTTTTAAAGATAGAATAAAATAGAATACTTATTTCGAGATATAAAAGCTATGTATTCTATAATCTATTACTTTTCTATAACTTTTATGATAAAACCGAAATTTCCTTGAAATCTATATAGCTACTTATAAAAAGATAACTATAAGATAAGTATATAAATATCTAGCTATAACTATTATAACTAAGACTATTAGTATATTAGACTACGTTTTAATAAAATTACTCTAAATACTATAATTAAAAAGTAACTTATAGATATTTAAAAGAAAATTATCTAATTATCCTATAAGTTACTATACTAGACTAATAATATTAGTAACTAAATATTAATTAGATAATAGTTTAATATTAATATTGTGGGAGGGGTTGATAGCTTGTTTTTTACTACGACTATTAGTAGATATATTACCCCTTGAAGTATAGCTTTAACTTTCCTACCCTCCTTATTAACTATCATAGCTAGCCCCTAGTTAATCCGTGGCCGAACCCCTCGTAGCTATAGTAGCTAATATACCTGCCCCGCGTTAACCTTTTTAATAATAAATAACTAATAACTCTTTTTATAATAACTTTATACCCTTTCGCCCTTATACCTTTATAGCTATATATGATTCGAATATCTCGAGATATTTAATTACTACTAACTATAGGTATTCTATTCAAATATATATTATAATTTTAATATTTATAACTTTAATATCCCTACTAAGCCCTACTTACCCCTAAGACGAGACTTTATATTACTAATACGAAAGTTCTCTACTACTAATATAAACTAACTTATAATCTCTATATAAGTATAGCGGGACTTAGTTTATTCTTATTAGTAAATAATTTTAATACGTTAATTAAGTATAGCTAATATATAAATAACACTTATATAGACGCGGATAGTTTTTAAAACCCCTATAATTACGGTATTATAATATTCTAAGGTATCTAGTAACTGATATTATAGTAGGGTATTGATATTAGGGTATTATTTAATCGATACCTAGTTACTAATATTATTAGTTTAGTATAGTAGTTCGTAGGATAGCTAGACGAGTTTCCTTGAAATATCTATAAGTTACTTTTCGATTATAGTATTCGGAATGATTTCATTGAAGCCTAGTCTAATATACTAATAGCCTTAGTCATAATAGTTATAACTAGATATTTCTATATTTATTTTGTAATTATCTTTTTATAGGTAGCTATATAGATATCGATGAGATTTTAGTTCTATTATAAAGATATAGTTATAGAAGAGCGATAGATTACGGAACGCCTGGCTTTTATATCTTAAAATAAGTATTCTATATTATTCTATTTTTAAAAGGTTTAAAAAAGTTCTCAACTTTATAAACTTAGTAGTTATTCTTAGCTATATATATTAAGCCCTAGCTAGTCTTAATAAGGTTTTCTCTAACTATTACTATAAGGTCTTTTATTATTATAGAGTTAAATATTAGAACTAGGGGTATAATTATTTACAATAATAAGTAATTTCATTATTATTTTAACTAGTTATAAGCTAGTATTGGTATGAATACTATTATTTAGTTACTTTTGCTTTATACCTAGAATAGTATCTAAGCTCTTTATCCTATATATAGATT
>RYZW01002576.1:0-10114 GCA_004367215.1 Colletotrichum trifolii
TTTTCAATAATAAATAACTAACAACTCTTTCTTTAATAACCTTATACCCTTATACCCTAATACTTTTATAGCCATTAATATACAATTTAAATATCTTAAGATATTCAATTACTACTAATTACAAGTACTCTATTTAAACGTTTATTATAGCCTCAATATCCGTTACTTTAATATTCCTATTATAGACTAAACCCTACTTATCCCTTAGATAAGACTTTCTACTACTAATATAAAAATTCTCTATTATTAATATAAGCTAACTCACGATCTCTAAATAAGTAAAGCAGGACTCAGCTTATTCTTATTAGTAAATAATCTTAATATATTAATTATTATAGCTAAGAGCTAACTTATAAATAATATTTATATAGATATAGATATACCTAGTATAGCTAGATAACTTCTAAAACCTCTATAATTATATTACTATAATATTCTAAAGTATTTAGTAACTAGTNATAGTAGTATATTAATATTAGGGTATTACCTAATTAATACCTAGTCCTTAATATTATTAGCTTAGTATAGTAAGTTATAAGTTAGCTAGATAATCTTCTTTTAAATATCTATAAATTACTTATTAATTATAGTATTTAGGATAATTTTATTAAAGCCTATTTTAATAAAGTAATAGTTTTAATCATGATAATTATAACTAGATATTTCTATACCTATTCTATACTTCTTTTTTTATAGGTAGCTATATAGATTTCGAGGAGATTTTAGTTCTATTATAAAAGATATAGAAAAGTAATAGATTATAGAATACCTAGCTTTTAGTATTTTATTTTATTCTATCTTTAAGAAGTTTATAAAATTTCTTAACCTTATAACCTTAATAGTTACCTTTAGCTATATATATTAAGCTTTAATCTTAATAAAGTTCTCCCTAACTATTACTACGAAGTCTTCTATTACTATAGTATTAAATATTACAACTAGAGGCATAATTATCTATAATAATAGGTAATTTCATTACTATTTTAACTAGTTATAAGCTAGTATTAGCACGAATACTATTATTAGGTAAAATTTATAGTTAAATCTATATATAGGGTAAAGAGCTTAGATACTATTCCAGGTATAGAGCGAAAGTAACCAAATATTATAAAGTAGCTAAAAGGATATTCTCGAGATTACTAAAAGTATGAAATATATCTATAGATTTAAAGAATAAAGACTTACTAGCTATTTGGTAGGAATTTAAATAGTTAGGAATTATAAGTATTATAAGATCAATTGAATTTATAATATATATATTACTAAAATACTAAATACTTCAGTTTTAAATATAGTTTAATTCTAATATTATTACTTCTAGTAATATTTTGTGTTATAAATAATAGTTAAATTATATTTTAGAAGATTACATATATAAGATAAAAATTAGTTTAATTCTTGATACTTTAATTTCAATATAACTAGATAACCCTTTTATATATTTTCTGTTTTTAAGATATTTTATAAACCTTTTTAAATATACTATGAATTAATCTTCTAGTATCTGTTATCTTTAGCTATTTAAAACAGTAAAGAATACTTTATATAACTTTGGTTCTTAATTTTATAAGTCTATTTTATATTTGTAATAATTTCGATACTTTTCTGTTAGCTAGATTAGAATATCAGAGAAGGAAACTATACGTGTAGAATAGAATATAGATAATTTAACTTCATTTTGAAATAAATAAAACGTTTTAAGATATAATAAGGAATCTTAAGATTATAATATCATATTAAAAGCTTCATATTATAATAAAATATTTTAAAACCTCTAAAAAGCTTATTCAAATTTTATATAATACTTGATTATTTTATATCTATTTCATAATTCGTCTGTTTTGAAAAGTCTATTAAAATACCTTGTAATATTAAAGAATATATTACTAATATATAAGAGTATATCTAATACTAAAACTACTATACGACTCTACTAGCTATTATATAACTCAGGTAATTTATATAAAGTATAAATATTTTATTTATATATATTCGAATATTTTAATCTAGTTTAAATAAGATATATCTTTTAATAACTTATTTTTAGACTATATATTATATTATTTATTTATTATAATTATAGCCCTAGTAATATGGAATTTATCTCTAAACTATTTATAAATAGTAAATATAAGTGAAATCTGTTTTAATTTATCTTATTAGTTCCTTAATACCCTACTCGAAAATAGTATTTCTAATTACTAGTAGTTTTAATATAATAGTAAAACTATCTCATAGCTCTTACCTTAACTATTAATATATTATACTATAATTCTATATAACTAGCCGAGATATCTAAGAATATATTAATCTAAATATTCTATTTATTCTTGATATTTTAGAATTAATTAATCTACTTAAATTTAACTAGTAACTTAACTAAAAGAATTCTATTTAAGAGAATATTATAAATATTAAACTCTATATTCCTAAGACTAGAAAGGTTTTTAATTATTATATAGAAAACCTTAAGTGTTGAGTAATTTAAAATTCTTACTATAAAGAGATAAAGAAATACTATAATATAATTAAGATATAGGTTAATATTACTATTAATAATAAGTTTCTAATATTTATTTAAATAGAACCTTTTAATATTAATAATATCTTTTTTTAAAACTTTTTCAAAAGTTCTAAAATATTAATATACCTAAAATAATTAAATAATATAATAATAAATTAAAGTTAAATATTAGAAAGTCCTCGAGAAACCTATTTGAAATATTTCTAATCTAGTATAATATAATAAGTAGTATATTGTTTATTTCTAAGTAATAATATATAATATCTTTAAGATCTAGAAAACGTTTATAATTAAAAAATAACCTTATGTATTTACTTAATATATTTTGCCTAATTAAGCTATAATTTAGTATTAGAATATTATTAAGAAAGAAACTTTAAACTATAATATTAAAGCTCTAGGTAAATATAGAGAAAGCTTTATAATTCTATCTTATACTAAAAAAGATTTAATAACAAACTATAGTAAAATAATATCTATATTAACTAATCTAGGAAAATGAAATATATTCTAAGCTAAACCTAAATACTAATATAATTCAAGAAGCTATTTATATTTTCCTAAGGATTATAAATATATTAAGTATATTACTGCTAGTTTATATATTAGATTCCCTAATATTTTAATAGTAATTGTTACTCGAAATATTATTATACATAAAGTAATATGATGAATAAATAATACGGTATATAGTTTGAAAGTAAGTTATTAAAAAGTATATCTACTTTTAACTAGAATGAAGTATCTAAATATACTTAAATAGAATAGTAATATTTTATATAAACTACCTTTATTATATAATAGCTAGTAGAGTTATATAGTAGTTTTAGTACTTTATATATTCTTATATACCCCCCTAGTAGTAGAGCTACTAGAGATACCTTTATATTATTTAACTAATATACTAAATAAATAAAATAGGGTAAATAGTTCCTAAAATAGATCTTCTAATACTTAAATAAAAGAAATTAATAAAATTTTTATAATCTATCGTATATTTAACTATCTTTATTATATATTAGTAAGAGTAATTAGTTAGTTCCTTCTAAGATTACGAGTAATCTAATCTTTTTATATACTATAAATACATTATTTATTAATTTTTTACTTATTAGATTTCTTTCTTTTCCTCTATACTAATATTTTTAATAGTTACCCTCTTATTTATAGGTAATATATTCTAGTAATATAGATTCTATATATTAATTTAAGGTATAATAATATATATAAGTTATTACTAATATTCTAATTATAAGAAAAACCCCTTAAGACTATTCAATATAACACTATTATACCTATCTCTGAATACTATAATATTACTAGTGATTTTTTAAAGTATTTTATTTCTTCTTCTATGAATAATCTAGTACTAGTATTTACTAGCTATATTTTCAAATTAGAATAATTACTTTTTAACCCTAGTTTAAAAAATAACTAAGAATTATAATTTAAAGGTACTTTAGGCATTTTTCGCTTTTATTTGCCTGATAAGGATAATAAGTTATAAACCTGAAATACTTTTCTATGTTTTTTAAGAGTTGTTGTATCTAGTAATTCTTATCTAATTATTTCTTATTTAAGATATTTGATTATTATTTCTTTCTTCATATTTTTCCTTTTATTTAAATATTTATTCTCTTTAGTAATTCTATCTAAGAATACTTAATTTCTAAGATTTAAGTTTAAGTTAATTCTATTAATAAATAATATTTTATTAGTATTTTAAACCTCTTAAATTAGTATAAAGGTTAGTTAATTTAACTAAGATTATTTATTTAGTTATATTTCGAAACCTTTCCTAATTCATTTAAGTATTTATTATTAATCCTTAAACTTGTTAAGATACTAAAGTTAAGTAGTATTACGAAGAAAAGTACTGTTTTATCTAAGGATCTTACTACTAGTATTAGTTTGAAATATCCTTATAGTTATTTAAGGAAAACTATTATTCTAAAGCTTTTTTCTAATAATAAGGAAGATAATTTAACTAGTAACTTTGAAGAAAGAGAGGAGGTACCTAAGCTTATTAGTGATAAGGAAAGAGTACTTAAGGCTATTAGTAATAAGGATAGAGTACTTAAGGCTATTACTAATAAAGGGGAAGATACTAATAAAGATAATAAGGAAATAGCTAAGCTACTTAAGAAATATGTGAAAATAACTATTAATATAATATATAGATCTTCTTAGATTAGAAACTAAGAAGTTTTATTCAAGATTAATAATCTTAAATATTAGCTAGAAGTTACTAAATAATAACTTACTAAGTTTAGTTCTAAGGTTACTATTTTAAAGAAAACCCCTATAAAGTCTATTTTTTCTAAACAAAAGTAAATTAGTAGAGGATTATAAAAAATACTTATTCTAAATAAAAGCCTTTAGAGATTTATAACTAGTATAAACTATCCCCTATATAAAGTATTATTCTAGTTTTATTTTCTTGTATGATTTTTACCTTTATACTATTAGTATTAATAGGTAAGATTTAGTTTCTAATTAATATTATTAGTATAAAAATAAGTCGAGGAATACTTATATTCGAGTCTTAAACTATACTTATAAGGTATTTAAGAGTTATTTAGATATTTTTAAGATTCCTAATACTAATAAGGTAAATATCTTAGCTTAAAACCTTTTATTTAAATCTAAGTATTTTTAGTTGAAGAATAAGAAAATTATTAATATAAAGAAGTTTACTTATTTTGAGTTGTAATTATAGTAATAGAAAGACTTTAAAGCTAATTTTATTAAGAATAGAAATAACCTAGAATCTACTACTAGAATTCCTATTACTAAATAATTTCTTCTAGTTTAGGTATCCTAATTTATTTAAATATCTTAGCTTGTATAAGTACCCTAGCCTATTTAAGCGCCCTAGCTTAATTAAATACCCTAGCTTATATTACTTATCCTTAGTTTTTTAGTAATAGTAATAGGTTTCCTAATTAGTAGGTTTTTTATACTTTAGCTAGGTCCTAGAATATTTAGAGTTTATAGTATACCTTAACTAGTCTTTAGAGTATTTAGAGTTTATAGCTATAGTTATATTCCTAGTTTCGGATAGTTATTTTTAGTTTAGGTTTAGGCTCCCTCTTTTTTAGGGGTTATAGTATTGAGTTCTATATACTTGTCGCTGTATTTCGCTTACTTATTTAAGGCTTAGAGTTCGAGTTTTTAGTATTTAGTTAGATAAAAACTTATCTTAAGAGTTTTATTTCCCCTAAATAATTAGAGGAATTCTAATATACTTTTACTTTTTATATTACTACTATGAAAACCTTCTATTAAAAACAAAAATTATCTTAAGTTACTTATTTGTATTATTAGAATAGATAGGGAAATAGTTTCAAGTAGTTTTTTCTATTATTTTAGCTAAACCTAAGAGTATTATTTATAGATTAGTAAAGTTAAGGAGGACTCTGAATTATTTAAACTTTATTGAAGTTAAATTCTTTATAAGTCTATCTACTAGTATTATATCTATAAGTATATAGATAACTTTAAAATTTCTTTTTAAGTATTCTTAGTAGAGCTATATCTAATAAATATCTATATGTTAAAGTCTAGTTAATGGGTATTTACTATTTAAGATTACTAGTTGAATTATCTAGTAATTATTATAATAGATTTTCTAAATATTTCTTAAGTTAAGCTTAATATCTCGAAATAGTCTTTTTAGTACTATAACTTCTTTTAAGGTATATTCTAAACTAAGAAGCTTTATTTCTATTATTAATATAGTTATAGTATTCTATTAAGTAGTTTTCTATTAGATTAGTTTTCTAAATAGAGAGATAATATAGCTATAACTTAATTTATAAGTTTTTTCGTAGTTTATAAATAAAGTATCTCTACTAATTAAAAGTATCTAAAGTATCTTATTAATACTTTCTAAGCTTCTAAACTATAATACTAGGAATCTTATTTTATAGAAGTATTGAATTATATAATTTATAGTATCTATATATATTTAAGAAAGATTTATAACGTATTTTAAAAATAGAGAATATATAAATAAAATATCTAGTTATACTATAATAGAAATATAAAGAATTAAACTAACTTTTATCTAGTACTTGTAAATGTCTTTTAGTATAATTTTACTAGGATTTACTATGAAAATTATTACTAGAAATAATATTATTAGAATTAGGTTATAGTTAAGATTAAAATACTTAGCGATTCTAGTAATATATATATCATAAACTAAATAAATCTTATAATACTTATAATCCTAAACTATTCGAATTTCTAGGAAATATTTAATAAAACTTTACTCTTTAAGTTTATAAGTATTCTTAATATCTTTAATAATTTCGGAAGTTTCCTTTTTAGCTAATTTATATTAATACTAGTTTATAACTAGTTAAAATAGTAATGAAATTACCTGTTATTATAGATAATTATACCCCTAGTTCTAATATTTAACCCTATAGTAGTAGAAGACCTTGTAGTAATAGTCGGGGAAAACCTTATCGAGACTAGGGTATTATCTGCGAAAAGGTTAATACGGGGCGGGTATGCTAGCTACTATAGTTATGAGTGGTTCAGCCTTAGATTAACTAGGGGCTAGTTATAGTAGTTAGTAGGGGGGTAGGAAGGCTAAAGTTATACTTTAGGGGGTAATATATCTACTAATAGTCGTAGTAGAGAACGAGCTATCAGCCCCTCCCGAGATAATATAGCTATAGTTTAATTTTTAAATCTTTTTATAGTCTATAAATAAAATATATCTAGTAATTAAAAGTATTTAAAATATCTTATTAATACTTCCTAAATTTCTAAACTATAGTATTAGGAATTTTACTTTATAGAAATACTGAATTAGATAACTTATAGTATTTTAGTATATTTAAAAAAAGTTAATAAAGTATTTTAAAAATAAAAAATATGTAAACAAGATATCTAGTTATATTATCATAGAAATATGAAAGATAAAACTAACCTTTATCTAATATATATAAATTTCCCGAAATATAGCTTAACTACTATTTATAGAAAGAATTAATACTAGAAATAGTATTATTAGAATCAAACTATAATTAAGATTAATATATTCAGCAATCTTACTAATATATGTATTATAAACTAAGTAAATCTTATAATACTTATAATTTCTAATTACTTAAATCCCTAAGAGATATTTAATAAAACCCTATTTGTTAAGTTTATAAGTATACTTAATACTTTTAATAATCTCGAGAACTTCCTTTTCAACTACTTTATAATATAGGAGAAGAATATTATGTATATAGAATAGGATAAAGATATTTAAACTCTTATTTGTAGATAGATAAAGCTCTTCTAGGTATAACTAGAAGCCTTAAACTTAAAGGTAATACAAAATATCTTATACTAAAACAAATATACCCCGAAATCTATAGAATATATATTTAAATTCTATATAATACTTTATAACTTTAGATCTATCTAGTAATTTAACTATTATTAGAGGTTTATTAAAACCCCTACAATATTAAAAACTATATTAATAATATTAAACTAGAAAACCTCGAACTCAAACTGTATTATAATTATTATAGCTATTTAAAATGTTTAAGTAATAAATACTATTATATATATATTTTATAATAAATTAACTAGTTATATATCTCTATATATATAAATCTTTACTTTATACTATTCTAGAGATTTATTTATATTTATCTTATAAGTAAAAGTCTATTTAAGAAAAAAGACGTTATATCTAGTATCTTAGTAAATTATTTCTTATTAAATATTCTTCTTTATTAACTTTATATTCTTAGTTTTTATTATTTTGATAAAAGGCTTTTGTAGTAGTTCTAATAAGTTAAAAATATCTTTCTAAGTCTTTAGTAATATAACTAGTGAATTAAAATATATTTAAATGTTAGTAAAAAGATATTTTTTCTTTAATATTATATTTCGAATAATAAGGAAAACTATTAAGAAGTAAAGATTATTCTCGTCTAGCTTTTACTACTAATTACGTAAATAAATACTAATAAAACTATCCCATTTATATTCTAAGGAATGTAAAATACTATGATTGTTTTCTTTTAAGAATACTATATAATTACTAATAGTAATTTCCAGCTCTAATTATTATTATTATTTATTCTTATACTCTTAGTTAGGTTTTTAAATAGTTCAAAATCCTAACCTAATTAGTTAAAATCTAGAACTATACTTTAGTTTATTCTGTATCAGCTAAATAGGAATCTGAAAATAATTACTTCTATTTTTAATTAAAATATATACCTTTCTTAGTTAGCTAGATCCTTAATTTTAAATATACTATCTAGTTTTCTAATTATTAGTATATTTCCTAAATTCTAATTTTTACTTGTAGATATTATATCAAATTATTATTAATTAGAAATTTAGATTAGTCTTATTAGTAAAAATATTAGTTTAAATATAATTAAACTTCTCTTATTACCTACCTAACTTAGTAGTTTAACATCTAGCTAGCTCTTACTATTATGGTAAGAGTAGTAAGTTCGAGTCCTGTAATAGGGAAACGTAACCGGTAAATATATACTACATGCTTTCCGATTATATAAACTAATTATAGTAATTACTACTAGTTGTCGGTACCTACTATAAGCTATTAATAGCTAGCGACTATTAATAGCTAGTAATAGGTATTACTAGCTAGCTAGTATTAATATCACATAACTATAATCCTTAAAGAGTAATTATAATAAATAAGCCTATACTTTCCCTATTTATCACTTATTATATTAACTAACTATATTTACTACCTAAGGTTTCCTCTGTAGTTTCTATAGTTCCTTAAAACTAGTAATATCTATAGAGTTTATAAAGTAAAAGCTGACTACTAGGTATAGCTTCCTTTGAAAGGTTCCTGAGAGGTATATAACTTTAAATAGATCAGAGACCTTTAATACAAACTTCTCTTATTAGTTTTAGAGATTAATTCTAGGCTTAACTTAATATTTTAAACTTCTTCCAATACTAATAAGATAACTAATAGAAGAGAAGTTCTTTTATTAGGTATTCTTACTATTTTAAAATCTCTAAGTATTTCAAGAATAAAGTCTTCTTCTTCTTTAGTAATTTATCTAAATGGTAGTTTTATAACCTTTTTATAAGTATTTCACATAAGTCTTATTTTCAATAAGATCTTATTTTATTAAATTTAATATTTCAAGTAATAATAACTCTTTGAAAATTAAAAATCTAGACCTTATATAAATTATAGGTAATTATAATATAGGTTACTAAGCATCTAATATATCTCTTTAGTTTAACTTTAAACAACTTTTTTTNTCTTTTATAGACTTCTTTAATAAGGAAAAAGCTTTTAGCTTTTTTCTATATAAGGGGTTTTTTAATTACTATATTCGCCTAAAGAAAAACTTAGATAGAACTAAGCTAGACTTATTATAAAGATTACTATATAATATACTAAAGGAATATTTCTTTGAAGTCTAATACTAAGTTATAGACTTAATAGATAAAGGTTAGGTCTAAGCTAGTTTATCTATAGCTAGAATACTTATCTTCTTTATTAAGAAACCTAGGGGGAAATAGTAGTTTTATATAGATTATTATATTTTTAATATTATTAATACTTATAAC
>RYZW01002577.1:0-11823 GCA_004367215.1 Colletotrichum trifolii
AACTCTTTCCACGATAACCTTATACTTTCACGCCCATATACCCTTATACTTTTATACCTTTATACCCTTATAGCTATATATAATTTAAATATCTTGAGATATTTAATTACTACTAATTATAGGTATTCTATTCGAATATTTATTATGACCTCGATATCCGCGACTTTAATATCCTTATTATAGACTAAGCTTTACTTATCCCTAAGACAAGACTTTATATTATTAATATAAAAGTTCTCTATTACTAATATAAGCTAACCTATAATCTCTATATAAGTATAGCAGGACTCGGCCTATTCTTATTAATAAATAATTTTGATACATTAAATATAGTCAATATATAAGTAATATTTATATAGATATAGATATCTCAAGTATAACTAGATAGCCTTTAAAACCCCTACAATTATAGTATTATAATACTCTAAAGTATCTTATAATTAATATTATAATCAAGTATTAATATTAAAGTATTATCTAATTAATACTTAATTACTAATATTATTAGCTTAATATAGTAGTTTATAAGATAGCTAGATAAGTTTCTTTTAAATATCTATAAATTACTTTTTAAGTATAGTATTCAGAATAATTTGATTAAAGCTTAGTTTAATATACCAATAGTTTTAGTTATAATAATTATAGCTAGATATCTCTATATTTATTTTATAGTTATCTTTTTATAGGTAACTATATACATTTCGAGGAAATTTTAGTTCTATTATAAAGGTTATAGAAGAGTAATAGATTACGGAATACCTAGCTCTTATATCTTAAAGTAAATACTCTATTTTATTCTATTTTTAAGAAGTTTAAAAAGGTTCTTAACCTTATAACTTTAGTAGTTACTTTTAGCTATATATATTAAGCCTTAATTAGTTTTAATAAAGCTTTCCCCGACTATTACCACGAAATCTTCTATTACTATAGGGTTAAATATCGGAACTAGGGTTATAATTATCTATAATAATAGGTAGTTTCATTACTATTTTAACTAGTTATAAGCTAGTATTAGTATAAATACTATTATTAGGTAAAGTTTATAGTTAAATCTAAATATATAGTAAAGAGCTTAGATACTATTCTAGGTATAGAGCAAAAGTAACTAAATTAATATATTATTATATCTCTATAAACTATGTATNTCTAGCTAGCTCTTACTATTATAGTAAGAGAAGTAAGTTCGTATCCTACAGCAGGTAAGCGTGACTAGTAGCTATATATTTTCCGATTATATAAACTATATAGTAACTATTACTAGCTATTACTAGTTTTACTACTAGTTATTAATAGCTAGTAACTATTAATAGCTAGTAGTAGGTATTACTAGCTAGCTAGCTAGTATCTAGTATTATATAACTACAATCCTTAAAGAATAACTATAATAGATATAAGTATATACGTACTTTCTATTTATTAGCTATCGTATTAACTAACTATATTTACTATTTAAGGTTTTCTCTATTTAAATAGTTCCTTAGTACTAGTAGTATCTATAGGGTAAATAAGGTAAGAGCTAATAACTAGGTACAACTATTTTGAAAGGGTCCCGGAGAACTATATAACTTTAAATAGATTAGAGACTTTTAATATAACTACTAATATAATATATCTAGTAATTAACTAGTGAAGTACTAAAAAAGTTTTTAGTAGAGGGATTATAATTTAGATCTTTTAAGTAATAGTCTATATAGTAATATAGACCTTACTTATATATCCGAACTTTTTCTAGTCGAGGTTTTCTAGCTATATTCTTATTTTTCTTTCTTTGGATTTCTTTTGTATAGAAGCTCGTATTAATAATTTAGACTGAAATATAAAAACTTATAATAATTTACTTTTATTTAGCTATTAGTATTAAGTTTATATTTTTTCTAGTTTTATAATTTGTAACTCTATATTCTATCTTACTACATAAGAAGTATATTTTTATAATTTATGGTATAACTAATATATATTGTAATAGCCTCTAGGCAAGAAGGCTTAAAATAAAGTAATATGTCTATATTAGTGATATATCTAAAGAGAGGATATCTCTATACCCCTCTAGAAGTATAGAAGGCTAACCTAGAAGCTATATACTAAAGCTAGTATATAATAGAAATAAGTAATATAACCTACCCCTAATACTCCTCTTTAGGCTAACGTTATAACTAGCTCTAATATAAGAAACTGGTTTAAATTTATAAAAGTCTTAGTTTTAGCTAAAATATTTAAATCTAAAGAAATTTTAAAGAAGTTGAATATTTTTGAGTTTAAATTAATTTCAAAGCTTTTTGATTAAGTACTAATTAATCTAGATACTAGTAATCTCCTTAGAGGTAATATTTAATCCAAGCTATTTACTATTCCTAGTAAACTAACGAAATCCTTATATTTAATAGTATTTAATACTTTAGTAAAACTATTAGCAGCTATATTAGTACTTTTAATAAAATAAAGAGTAGTTGTGTTATTATTATTACTTTCCTAAATGATCTACTTATATTAAATATCGATATCCTATATATATATATATATATATATATATATATTATTTCGAAAGTTTTTAGTATTTACTGAAGTATTAATACTATCTATAAAGAGGATTATAAGTATAGTAGTTTATTAATCTAGTAGCTATTTAATATATTATTAAATCTACTTAAAAAGATATACTAGTAAATATTAGGTTCATAAACTCTATCTTAATAGAGCTTAGAATAATAATTATCTATTTCCTAGACTTCTAAGTAATAGGGGAACTAGCGAAATAAACTATATAATTACTAGTTAATATATAAAGTAGTTTGTTATCTATAAAAGTAATATCCATTATAATATAACGTATTAGACTTATTATAAAATCTATTCTTCTAAAAATAATACTATAATTAGTAATACTAATAAGATATATAAAGAAATATTCAATAATATGGTGGTTGTATTGAAGGTCTCTGATCTATTTAAAGTTATATACCTCTCCAGGACCCTTTAAAAATAGTTATACCTAGTTATCAGCTCTTACCTTATTTACCCTATAGATACTACTAGTATTAATGAACTATTTAAATAGAGAAAGCTTTAGGTAGTAAACGCGGTTCGTTAATATAATAGCTAATAAATAGAAAGTATGTATAGGCTTATATCTATTAGTTATAGTTACGTTTTAAGGATTGTAGTTATATAATACTGAATACTAGCTAGCTAGTAGCACTTATCGCTAGCTGTTAATAGTCGCTAGCTGTTAATAGTCGCTAGCTGCTAATAGTAGGTAGTAAGTGCTAATAGCTAGTAGTAGTTACTATATAGTTTATATAATCGGAAGGTATATATATATATATACCTACTAGTCGCACTTGCCTACCTTAGGATTCGAACCTACTACTCTTACTGTAATAGTAAGAACTAGCTAGACATTAAACTATTACGTCAAGCGGGAATATTTAATAATATAGTAGTTAGATTAAAGGTCTTTAATCTATTTGAAGTTATATACCTCTTAGGAACCCTATAAGGGAAACTATACTTAGTAGTTAGCTTTTACCTAATATACTTACTACATACTACTAGTTCTGAGGAACTATTTAAATAGAGAAAACCTTAAGTAGTAAGATATAGTTAGTTAATATAATAGCTAATAAATACGGAAAGTATATTATAAAGGGACAATATAGGCCTATATCTATTATATTTACTTTTTAAGGATTATAATTATGTAATACTAATACTAGCTAGCTGGTAGTACTTATTACTAGCTACTATTAATAGTTACTAGTTGTTAATAGTTAGTAGTAGTAAGTACTAATAGCTAGTAGTAGTTACTATATAGTTTATATAACTAGAAAGTATATATATACTTACTAGTCGCGCTTACCCGCTANATACTTACTAGTCGCGCTTGCCCGCCGCAGGATTCAAACCTACTACTCTTACTATAATAGTAAAAGCCAGCTAGACGTTAAACCACTACGTCAAGCGGGAATATTTAATAATATATTAATAAATAAAAGAGAAATTAAGGTTTATTTAGTAGAGTTTACTTATAATATAAGTAATATCTAGTTGAAAATTAGTAGCTAGGTAGTTAAGATAAGTAGTTTACTCTATATAGAACTAGTAAGACTTATTATTATACTTGTATTGAACTATATAATTAGAAAGTCTTTATTAGTAGGGAAAAGGGTTTTAATAATATAAAGTTCGTAATAGCTAAACTAGCGTAATATAGGGTTAATATACTTTTATTAAAATAAGAAAATCTTTATAGTATTAAAGTAGATCTAAAAACCTAAAAACTAGGTAATGATACTAAGGTCTTTAAAAGGATATAATATTTTTAGTATCTTACAAATTTTCTTTGTAATTTTAAACATAGGGGTAGCTATAATATTACTATTAATATATATAAAAGTATAGGTATCGAGATTCTTATTAATAAAAAAGTAAATTTCCCCCTTAACTAGTATTAAGCTAATTTGCTTTATTTTAGTACTAATAAGTTGAAATTACTAAAGGGGGTTTTTATAGAAGCTGCAAAAAGCTTTTTAAAGTACCTAAACCTTGTTTATACTATTAAGGTAACCTATAGGTTAATAAAAATAAACTCGAATACTATAGGGAATAGGGGTAGTAAGGAAAGTAGTATCGAAATTATATATCTCATATAGGAGATAGTAGAGTATAAGAATAGTAAAAAGAAATATATAGTAATAGTAATTACTATAATAGTATAGACCTCCTAAGAAGACTACTTAATTTTCTTATAATTACTATAAATAACTTACTAAGCTTTAAATCTTATGATATTATTTAAAATATTGGTTTTAATATTAAAGATTTACATACCTAGAAAAGTCTTAGTATTAGAGGGTTTATGAATAAAGTAAAAGGTTTCTTTATTAATTATCTATTATATCTCAGTATTATATATAGGTTTCTCGTGAGATAACTGAAAAAAGCTTTCTTCTATTCCCTTAATAGTATATAAAATAGTATATCCTAGTAAAAAGACTTTAAATAGTGGTATAATAATAAAAGGGGTAATAATAATTAGGCTTTCTAAATTAATATAAATATTAGTAATAAGGTAAGTTTTTTTAATATTGAAATAAAAATTATAAGTTTCGCGATGGTAGTCTAGTAACTTAATTATAGTGATACAATTTAATTACTTTTGCTCTATACTTGGAATAGTATCTAAGCTCTTTATCCTATATATAAATTCAACTATAAATTTAACCCGATAATAGTATTTATGCTAATACTAGTTCATAACTAGTTAAAATAGTTATAAAATTACTTATTATTATAAATAATTATATCTCTAGTTCTAATATTTAATTTTATAATAATAAAAAACCTCGTAGTAATAGTTAGGGAAAGCTTTAATCAAGACTAGGGCTTAATATATATAGCCTAAAATAACTAGTAAGGTTATAGGATTAAGAACTTTTTTAAACTTCTTAAAAATAGAATAAAATAAAGTACTAAAAACTAAGTATTCCGTAATCTAAAACTCTTCTATAACTTTTATAATAGAACTAAAATCTCCTCGAAATCTATATAGCTATTTATAAAAGGATAATTATAAGATAGGTATAGAGATATCTAGCTATAACTATTATAACTAAAACTATTAATATATTAAACTAGGTTTCAATAAAACTATTCTAAATATGATAATTAATAAATTACTTATAGATATTTAAATGAAGATTATCTAGTTGTCCTATAAACTACTATACTAAACTAATAATATTAGAAACTCAATATTAATTAGATAATACCTTAATATTAACATTCTACTATAATACTAATTACTAGATATTTTAGAATATTATAATACTATGATTATAAAGGTTTAAAAACTATCTAGTTATACTAGAAATATCCGTATTTTTATACGTATTATTTATATATTAGTTATATATAATGAAAATATTAAAATTATTAACTAATAATAATAGGCTAAATTCTATTATACTTATATAGAAATTATAAGTTAACTTATATTAATAGTAGAAAACCTTTATATTAGTAATATAAAGTCTTATTTTAGGAATAGGTAAAGTTTAGTTAATAGAAATATTAAAGTTATAGATATTAAAGTTATAATAAATATTTAAATAGAATATTTATAATTAGTAGTAATGAAATATTTCTAGATATTTGAATTATATATAACTGTAGAAGTGTGAAAGTATAAAAGTATAAAAATATAAAATTATCGCAGAAAGAGTTATTAATTATTTATTATTTATAAAAAAGTTAATACGGGGTAAGTATACTAGCTATAACTATAAGGAGTTTAGCCCCGGATTAACTAAGAGCTAGCTATATATAAAAGTATAGCTAAAAGCTTTAACTAAGAAAAGTTTAGATATATAAGTAAAGTCTATATTACTATATAGACTATTACTTAAAAGATCTAAATTATAATCCTTCTACTAAAAACTCTTCTAGTACCTAGCTAGCTAATTACTAGGTATATTATATTATCTATTTATTATATCTTTATAACTATTCCCTTTTCTAAGAACTTTAATTTCTAAAATTATAGTTATATATTCCTAATATCTATCGCGGAGTTTATATTATATTACTAACTACTTATTATATATAGTCTATGATTATATACTCCTAATATCCCCTATAAAACCTATACTTTATTACTAATTATTTATTATATATAATATTTCCTTTAATATTAGTAATTATATTATTATAATATTATTATCTATTTTATTAACCTTTTATAGTCTAAATAATAAAACTTATTTTTACTAATAGTAATATTAGGTTTTTATCTACTCTTTCTATTATTTATAAATATATTTATTATTATCTTAGTAATATATTAATACTTTTGATTTTATAATATTTATTTATTAGGAATAGTTTTTTAAGATTCGCTATAATCCCCTATAAGATTTCGCTATATACTTAGCAAGTATTATCTATTCTCTTCTATATATACTTCATTATTATCTTATTTTTATTTATATAATACCTATCCCTAAATACTCTTTTAAATTTACTATTTAACTTACTATTACTTTTCTTTTCTATATACTTTTTCTTTTTATTATTCTTCTCTTCTTTTTTTTATTATTATACTATATATTCTATAAAAATATTATAGATTATATCTATTACTACTATATTTTATACTTTTATTTATAATAGGGATAATATTACCAATAAAAGCTTTCTTTAGCTTTAGCCTAATAACTATTCACCTTATTTGAGCTATCTTTCTTTACTTTATTTTAATACTAAGAAATTACTCTATATTATTAGTAATTACTTAATAAAGTATATTTTTATAAGAAGAATAAATAAAAGTATTATAGAATAAGTTATCCTTTCGCTATCCCTTTACTATTTATTATTAATATTTTATATTTTAAGTTCTATTTAAACTATATAATACTATTTAGGTAACCTAGGACTAAACTATAATCTATTACTATATATTTAAGTAAAGGGAAATAACTCCTAAATATAAAAATAAATTCCTCTATATATTTATTAAACTATTAGTAAAGTAATATAAAACTAGTAAAATTATTTAGAACCCCCTTAAAGTAATAATAAAGAAGAAACTAGTTATNTATCTTCTATCTATAAATACCTATACTTATATATATTCTTACTATAAGTTACTAAAAACTTACTATATTATTATTACTAATGAATTAAATAGATTAATATTTTAGAAAATAAAACTAAAGTATTTTATTATCTATCTACTATATAGCCTACTTATCTTTAGAATAATAATTCTACCTATACTCTAGAAAAAATACTACTTTATTTTCTTGATAATCCTTATTAAACCTTAGTCTTTAAAGATATTAAGATTCGTCTTATTACTTTACTTCTTTATTTTAATAACAATTCTTACTACTATATTACTAAATATTCAGAGTATAATATACTCTTATACCATATTACTATTACTACTAGTTACCTTACTTCTTATAGTTCTAATATTATTATATCTTACTAAGCCTATACCTTATATTTATTATACTTTTCTAAAAATAGTAATAAAAATAATAATAATAATAATAATAAGAATAAAGAGTCTAAGGTTATAGAAACCCCTTTATAGGTTCCCTGTTTTACTACTAGTAATACTAACCTATCTATATCTATTAATTATATCCCGTCTTCTAAAATCTATTTAGTAAGTCCCTAGTATTATTCTTCTTCTAATAATAAAGATAAAGAAAAAAATAAGAATAAAGAAGAAGAAGAAGAAGAAGAAGAGGAAAATAAAGAACCTCCTACTAAAAAACGCAAAACTCATAATAATTTTATATCTACTCCTATTATTTCTATATCTAATAGCTACTAACTTACTACCTATAAATCTACTTTTCCCTAAAAAAATATATTAGTTAAGAAAGCTACTTTTATAAAGAAGGTTTCTACTACCAAAAAAGCTACCTAGTAAACTACTATACTTATAGTACTTATTATAATACTAGTACTTATCCTTATTATACTAATAATACTTATTATTTTTACTATTCCTATACAAAAAAGTTAAGGATACTCTTATAAGAATATACTTAAGTTTTAAGTATAATAATTATTTTTATTATATATATTCTTATTAAGTTATTACTAAAGTATACTAGTATATCTAATTCAGGGATATACTTTTTAGACTAGTATTTATATTATTTAAGTAATTAATAGAATTATTTCCTCCCCTCTTCTAAGATATAATTATTAAATTATTAGTATTAATAATAAGCTAATTATCCTATTTCCTATAATACTTAATTATCTATTTTTCGAATTTCTAAATAACTTCTTATATATTACTTAGGTTAATTATAATTTCCTATATATTATATTCTATAAGTTACCTAGTTTATTTAATAAAGAAATATCTATTATTTCCCTTTCTTTATTTTACTATAATATCCTCTACTTTTTACTTTATAAAATTATTTTCTAATTTAGGAAAAATAGCTTAGTTATTAGTATCTTTTTACTATCTTATCTATAGTTCTAATAAAGAAATAGGGAATATATTATATATCTAGTAATACTATTCTAGTAGATATATTCTATATACCTATTCTTCTACTTTCTTAATAATTAAAACTTTAATATATTTTAGTATTAACTTCTTATATTTAAACCTAAAATTCTTTATTAAAAGTAAAAGAATTACTCCCTAATTATATATTTATAATTAATATCTTAAGTTATATACTTTTGCCTAAATTTTAACTATTATTTATTAATATTCTACTATCTAGTAATATATTTAGCTAATATAAGTAACTTATTCTACGATATTTTATACTATTAAGTTTTTCTTAGTTATATATTTAACTATTCTTAGGTAGAACTTATATAGTTTTTCTATTAATAAGTACTTAGTAGTACTATATTTATTATTATTATATATAAATATAATTTCCCCAAGTTATATTACTTAGATAGTAAGTAAACTACTAGTAAATACTCTGAAGTAATATTCTAATATCTAGTATATTTACCTAATTTAACTATATATCTATAAATAGTATATTATTAATAGCTATAATTTAATTAGTTATTCTACTATAAATTTTCTTAAAATTGATTAGTAAAAGGTTTATCCCTATTACTAATAATATTTTCTAAAATAATAAACTAATACTTTACTTTTTTATAGAATATTACTACTAGCTCTATAGCTATTATCTATTTTATTATTAGAATAAATATTATAAATTTTATAAACCTATCTATAATTACTAAAATAGTATTATATATATTACTATCTCTATATATAATCTCTAGTAATCTTATAATAAAATCTATACTAATTTCTCAAAATAGTTCTACTAAAATAAATAGAAACTATAACTAGCTATATAGTTTATACTTTAATATTTTAATCCCCTAGTAGATTTAATATAATATTATATAGTTTTATATATCTATAGCTATATTATTCTAATAGAAATTCTATTTTATAAAATTATAAATCTTATTAGTATTTATATAATTTACTTTATTTTTATTATAATATAAATAAATAATTTTATATTTTAGAAATTCTGTATTAAGTTTAATTAGTCTTCCTTAAAAGAGGAATATCTCTTTTATATTCATTAAATATTTGTTCTATTTACTAGCTATTCTCTAGATTCTCCCTATATATACCTAATAATCTTTATTATAAATCTATAACCTTTTAATAATTTATTTAATATCTTTAGAGTCTTCTATAGAATATATTATATTATTTTTTATAAAATTTCTTATTACTAAATATAAGATATATTATATTAGAATAATAACTCTAGCTTTTTATAAGTTCTTTTTACTTACTAATACTTACTAGGTATTTCCTATCTTTTTATATATATCTTTATTATAAATAATTATAACTATAACTATTACTGTTTTTTTAGTATTTCTAGTAAAGTAATATCCTAAAGAAATTAAGTAACTTCTATTTCTAGGTATTAGAGACNAAAACCTATACCTTATTAGTAACTATTTATTATATATAATACCTCTTTTAATACTAGTAATTATATTATTATAATACTATTATCTATTTTATTAATTTTTTATAATCTAAATAATAGAACTTATTTTTACTAATAGTAATATTAGGTTTTTATTTACTTTTTCTATTATTTATAAATATATTTACTATTATCCTAGTAATATATTAATACTTTTAATCTTATAATATTTATTTATCAGAAATAGCTTTTTAAGATTTACTATAATCCCCTTTAAGACTTCGCTATATACTTAGTAAATATTATATATTCTCTTCTATATATACTTTATTATTATCTCATTTTCATTTATATAATACCTATTCCTAGATACTTTTTTATATTTACTATTTAGCTTACTATTACTTCTCTTTTCTATATACCTTTTCTTTTCATTATTCCTCTCTTCTTTTTATTATTCCTCTCTTCTTTTTATTATTATTATACTATATATTCCACAAAAATATCACAGATTATATCTATTACTACTATACTTTATACTTTTATTTATAATATAGATAATATTACTAATAAAAGCTTTCTTTAGTTTTAGCTTAGTAACTATTTACTTTACTTTAACTATCTTTCTTTACTTTACTTTAATACTAAAAAACTACTCTATATTATTAGTAATTACTTAATAAAATATATTTTTTATAAAAAAAAATATTATAGAATAAGTTATCTTTTTACTATCCCTTTATTATTTATTATTAATATTTTATATTTTAGGTTCTATTTTAACTATATAATACTACTTAGGTAACCTAGAACTAAACCATAATCTATTATTATATATTTAAGTAAAGAGTGATAACCCTTAAGTATAAAAGTAAGCTCCTCTATATACTTACTAAACTATTAGTAAAATAGTATAAAACTAGTAAAATTATTTAGAACTCCTTTAAAAAAGTAATAAAGAAGAAGTTAATTATAGACTAATTTTTCTTATAAGAGATATTTTCTATCTATAAATACCTATATCTTATATATATTCTTACTATAAGTTACTAAACGTTTACTATATTATTATTACTAATTAATTAAATAGATTAATATTTTAGAAAATAAAGTTAAAATATTTCACTATTTATCTACTATATAACCTACTTATCTTTAGAATAATTATCCTACCTATACTCTAGAAGAAGTACTACTTTATTTTCTTAATAATCCTTATTATATACTAGTCTCTAAAAATATTAAAATTTATCTTATTATAATACTTCCTTATTTCAATAATAACTTTTACTACTATATTACTAAATATTTGGAATATAATATACTTTTATACTTTATTACTATTACTAGTAAT
>RYZW01002578.1:0-11822 GCA_004367215.1 Colletotrichum trifolii
TAAATTTAATAAATAGCTTAAATAAGAAAATACTACTTAGAGAAAACTAAAAATACTATCCCCTATATACTTATTACTCTAGGGGTTTTTAACTATTACTTAGTAAATCTTAAGTTTTAAGTAGTTTAAGAATCTAACTATAAAGAAACTAAGAAATATTATAGGGGTTATATTGAAGGTCTCTGATCTATTTAAAGTCATATGCCTCTCCGGGACCCTTTGAAAGTAGTTATACCTAGTTATCAGCTCTTACCTTATTTACTTTATAGATATTACTAGTTCTAAGGAACTATTTAAACAGAGAAAACCTTAAGTAGTAAGATATAGTTAGTTAATATAATAGCTAATAAATACNAAGTAGTTATACCTAGTTATCAGCTCTTACCTTATTTACTTTATAGATATTACTAGTTCTGAGGAACTATTTAAACGGAGAAAACCTCAGGTAGTAAACGTGGTTAGTTAATACGATATCTGACAAATAGGGAAAGTATAGGCCTATCCGTTATAGTTACTCTTTAAAGATCATAGTTATATAATACTAGATACTAGCTAGCTAGTAATACTTATTACTAGTTATTAATAGTCGCTAGCTATTAATAGTAAGTAATAAGTACTAATAGCTAGTAGTAGTTACTATATAGTTTACATAATCGGAAAGTATATATATACCTACTAGTTACGCTTACCCGCTACAGGATTCGAACCTACTACTCCTACTATAATAGTAAGAGCTAGCTAGACGTTAAACTACTACGTCAAGTAGGTCTAAGAAATATTGTAATATAATTTAGATATAAATTAATACTACTATTAACAATAGCTTTCTAATACCTACTTAAAATAGAACTTTTTAATAAAAATAATATATCTTTTCAAGCTCTCCTAAAAATTCTAAAATATTAATATACTTAGAATAATTTAGTTATATAGTAAAAAGTTAGAATTAAATATAAGAAAATCCTCGAGAAAGCTAATTCGAATATCTCTAGTCCTATATAATATAATAAATAGTATACTATTTATCTCTAAATAATTATATATAATATCTTAGAAATCTAGAGAACTCTTATAGTTAAAGAGTAATTTTAAATACTTACTTAATATATTTCGCCTAATTAAGCTATAATTTAGTATTAGGATATTATTTTAAGAGAAATTCTAAACCTTAAAGTTAAAACTTTAGCTATATATAGAGAAATCTTTATTACTTTATTTTATATTAAAAAAAGATTATTAAAAAGCTATAATAAAATACTAGCTATTTTAGTTATTCTTATAAGAAAATTAGATATACTTTAAACTAAATTAAAATACTTATATAATTATAGGAGCTACTTATACTCTCTAGAAAACTATAAGTATATTAAATATACTATTACTAGCTTATATACTAGATTCCCTAATATTCAGATATCTATTACTATTCAAAATAGTATTATAGATAAAATAAATAACTCTAAACTTTATACTCTATAATAGAAACTAGCTAAAAAGGGTTAATTAAATACTAAAAGATATACTAGTAAAGCTAAAAAACTTCTTTTAAATACTATAAAAACTAAATTAGCTTTTTTAACTAGTAAGTCTAGTAATAGCTATCCCTCTAACCTGATATATATTAGTATTAATCCTATTCTCCTTAAAAGGTTATCTAAAGTTCTTCTAGGAATCCTTTTAACTACTTAAGAACCTTATATACTTTCGAGGAATACTATCTTTAATAACTATAAAACTATCTATATTACTAATTTAATAAATTTCTTTAAAAAAGAATCTTCCAAGTTTAGTAAGGGAATAGATTCAGTTTAATATAGTTTAGCTAACTTTCCTATAGTTAAATAAAATAAAAGAATTGTTAAGAAAATCCTTAATAGTTTAAAAAGGAAAAATATACTTAATTTAATATTAGATAATATTACTTATATTAAAAACTTCTATACTAATATTATCTTAGAAATTCTACTTCTTAATAAAACTAAGATCTAATATATAAAACTAGACTATATCCTTAGGTTTAGCTTAATTAAATACTTTATTATTATAAGATAATTACTTAGAAAGTATAACCTTATTTTCCTCGAATATAAACCTATTTCGAACTATTTTATAATCTATTTAAGTACTTCTAGTATTATCTCGGAATTACTAAGTATTCTATTCTCTTAATTATATTTTAAAATAGTTCTCTTTAAACTAAAGTCTAATAATACTTATATATAGTATTTTTAAGTAAAATATCTAAGATAGATTATTCTCAAGTATTTAGTCTTTAATACTTAGGGGGTAAAGATTATAGGACTAAAATAATTAGACTATTTTTACTATATAATAGCTTATTCTTAATAGGTTGTTTCTAGATAAACTTTAGAATTATATTTAATTTACCTATTTTATCATATTACCTAAGATCTATTTAATTTCCCTAAAGTATATATAAGTAATTCCTAAACTTTTATTATCAAAAATAAGTTTTCAAACTTTCTCTTTTTATTTATACTACTTAATAAAACCTATAATTTACTCTTTTAAGTATTATTAATATTTAAAAGATAAATAAAGAAACAGAGAAACCTTTCTATTAATAAAATTTAATAACATATTAAAAGAGTAGTAATAGTAATTAATAGAGAAACTAGTTATTAGAAATAAGTAATAGAGTAAAAGATTAATCTTAAATTATTTTCTTCTTATACTAAAAAGCTAGTTAGAGTAAGTAAGTATACTAGAAAAAAACTAATTACCTAAAATATAAAAATACGAGAAACTATAAAACTACTACCTAAACTATAAGTAAAGTTAATTTAAGTAGTAACTATACTATATAATATATCTCTAAATATTTAAAATAACTAGAAATTACTATATAAAATTAAAAAAACCTAGTATAAATAGTATTTTTATTAGTAAATACTAGAATATACTTTAAGTTTTTATTAAGACTTATAATTTTATTAGAGATAGATTTATACTTATAGTTATTAAATATACCTACTTAAGAAATACTCTAAATAAAGTATTTTATAAAAGTTATTTAAAATTAAACTAAAAAGATATATTAGATACTTAGTAAACTATATTCTAAATATTTATAATTTATATAAAATCTAGATCTTTATTTTTTAAAAAGTTATTATTACCTGAAATATTAAATTTAATAAGATAAGATTTTATTTAAAATAAGATTTATATGAAATATTTATAAAAGAAGTTATAAAACTACTAAGTGAGTTAATTACTAAAAAAGAAGAAAACTTTATTCTTAAGATACTTAGAAATTTAAAAATAATAAGAATATTTAGTAAAGAGATTTCTCTTCTATTAGTCATCTTATTAATACTAGAAATAACCTAAGATATTAAATTAAATTTAGAGTTAGTCTCTAAAACTAGTAAGAAAAGTTTAATAATACTTAAACTAATACCTAAACTAATAAAACTAGTCTAGGTTTCTAATTAGGAATAACTAGATATAATAATTCTAAGTAAAAATTAGAATTTAGGAAATATATTAATAACTAGAGAACTAAATAGTATATTTAAAATAAAAGATCTAACTAGCTTAGAAAGGATATTTACTTAAACTAAGAATAGAAGTAACTATTTTAAAACCCTAGTTTAGCTAACTCGGGGTAGATTAAAATATAACTCTAGACTTTAACTAATTAAATCGGGATCTTTAACTACTTAAGAACTAGGCTAATAATATAGGAATAGGTAATAGTATTAGTTAGAGCTAGAGATTACTATTAGTAACTATATATTACTCTTAAAAAAATATAATAGTAATATTTTATACTTTATAGAATACAAATAAGATAGTTTCGCTAGTACTTATTTACTTAATTAGTAGTAAGGGTTAGATAAGGCTAGTCTTAATTTCTTAATAGTTTTCCTCATTATTAAAAATATAGTATTAAAAAAGGAAAATCTTTCTACTAAGATTTAAATATATTTTAATTAACTAGTAATACTTCTAAAAATTTAAAAACATATTACTAATTTACTAGAATTATTATAAATATCTTTTATTAAAGTAATAAGGGCTAAAATTATAAAGTTAAAAGAAAGGGGTATTTAGCGAGAAATAGATTACTAAGATATTAGAAATAAGTCTTTTCCTCTTAAATAGGTTTTTACCTATAAGATAGATATAAATAGTTTTCTAGAATAGTATAAAGTAAGGATTTGTATATATAGGGATATATAGCTAGTTAATCTATTATAGATTATATATATAGTAACCTTAGTTATTTAAATATTTTAGATAGCTATAGTAATTATAGTATAATTTAACCTCGAAGTCTATTAGTTTAATATTATTAATGTGTTTCTTAATACTATAAAAGATCCTAATAGACTTCTAATAACTATTAAGTTACTAGATAAGTTTAAAGTTATAAAGTATTATACTAAACTTAAGTATACTTTTTATAGACTTCGAGATATATCTATTCTTTAATATAAAACCTTTTATACTACTCTTAAGTTATTAGGACTTAAGCTATACCTAGAAAAACCTTATCTATTTAAAAATAAAAGTTTAACTATTTTTCTCTTATTCTATATAGATAATATTCTTCTTATATATTGTAAATTAGCTAAAAAGGAAACTCTTGAAATTGTTAAAAGTATTAAGAATACTTATAAACTTAAAGAATAAAATCCTATTAAATATTTCTTAAGGGTTTAAATAGTTCGGGATTATAAGTATTATAAGATTTACTTAGTTCACGATATATATATTACTAAAATCGCTAAGTACTTTAATCTTAATTATAGCTTAATTCTAATAATACTATTTCTAGTAGTAACTTTTATAATAAATCCTAGTAGAACTATACTAAAAAAGATTTATAAGTATTAGATAAAAATTAGTTTAATTCTTTATATTTCTATTATAGTATAGCTAGATATTTTATTTATATATTCTCTATTTTTAAAATACTTTATAAATTTTTCTTAAGTATATATAAATACTATAAACTATATAATTTAGTATTTCTATAAGATAAGGTTCCTAGTACTATAGTTTAGAAATTCGGGGGGTATTAATAAGATATTTAAAACTTTCTTAATTACTAGAAATACTTTATTTATAAACTATAAAGAGATTTAAAAATTTAGTTATAACTATATTATCTTTCTATTTAGAAAACTAATCTAATAGAAAGCTATTTAATAGAGTACTATAATAATATTAATAACTAAAATAAAGCTTCTTAGCCTAGAATATACCTCAAAAAAAACTATAGTATTAAAGAAACTATTTCGAGATATTAAGCTTAACCTAAGAGATATTTAAAGAATCTATTATAATAACTACTAGATAATTAGACTAGTAGTTTTATATAGTAAATACTTATCTATTAAACTTCAATATATAAATATTTAATAAATATAGTTTTACTAGGAATACTTAAAAAGTAATTTTAAAGTAGTTTATATACTTATAGATATAGTACTAATAGATAGATTTATAAAGAATCTAATTTAAATGAAATTTAAATAATTTAAAGTATTTCTTAACTTTATAGATTTATAAGTAATATTCTCAAGACTAGTTAAAATAACAAAACAAACTACTTAAAATTATTTCCTTATCTATTTAAATAATATAAATAAGTAACTTAAATTAATCTTTATTTTTAATAGAAAGTTTTCGCAGTATTAATATAGAAAATAAGAATATATTAGAACTTTTCTAATTATTTAGGAAAACTAAAACCCTTAAAATAAACTTTTATCTAGTTTAGTACTAAAAATTTAAACTCTAAGCTTTAAATAAGTAAACAAGATATAGTAATAAGTATATATAGAATTAATACTATATCTTCTAAGGGGAAAAGGAACCTAAGCCTAAATTAAAAGTAATTATCTAAAACTAGATATATAATTATATCTATAAATTCTAATAATTCTAAGAATTAGCTAAGGAGCTCTAAATATACTAGGAGCTAGCTAAGGCCTAAGGGGTCTATTAACTAGGGAGCTTATCTCTATTACTAAAAAACTAGAATCATAGCTACTTAAAACTTACTAAAATAGTAGTATAAACTAGAAAATTTAAGCTAGCTAGGGAAGTAATATAAACTAGGGAACTTAAACTAATTAGGATACTTAAGTTAGAGAAGATTTTAAGGAATAGGTATTCTAGTAATAGATTCTAGTTTATTTCTTTTCTTAATAAAATTAGCCTTGAAGTTTTTCTATTATATTAATTATAACTTAAGGTAAATAAGCTTTTTCATAATATTAATCTTTTTACTTTTTAACTAAAAATACTTAGATTTAAACGAAAAGTTTTAAGTTAAAATACTTATTTTATTAGTATTAGGGATTATTAAAACTTCTAAATAACTTCTAAATACCTTATAGGTATAATTCGAAACTAGGATATAGGTATTTCTTAAACTATTCTTATACTAGTAATATTAGTTAGAAACTAAGTCTCGCCTACTAATACTAATAATATAAAAGTAAGGGTTATATGAGAGGATAAAACTAGAGTAATAATAAGAGGATAAAACTAGAGTAATATTTTATATAAGGGATAGTTTATACTAGCTATAAATTTCTAAGGGTTTTTGTTTAGAATAAATATTCTTTATAATCCCCTATTAACTTATTTTTCTTAAAAAGAAGTAGATTTTATAGGGGTTCTCTTTAAAGTAATAGGTTTAAGGCTAAGTTTAGTGAGTTATTATTTAGTAGTTTCTAGTTAATATTTAAGATTATTAATCTTTAATAAAGTTTCTTGGTTTCTAATTAAGAGGATCTATATATTGTATTAATAGTTGTTTTTATATGTTTCTTAGATAACTCAGCTATTTCCTTAGTATCTTTATATATTATTATTATTTACTTTATTACTTTTACTAATAGGCTTAGGTACTTCTTATTCTTCTTAGGAGTTTCTAGCTAGGTTATCTTCTTTATTATTAGCAAAAAGCTTAAGAGTAATAGTTTTCCTTAGGTAACTACAAGGATATTTTAAACTAATACTAGTAATAGGATCCTTAGATAAAGTAGTACTCTTCTTCGTAATACTACTTAACTTTAGTATTTTAATATATTTGGGGATTAGTAATAGGTATTCGGGTATATTAGGGAGGTTTTTGAATTATAATTAAATAAATAATCTTAGTTAAATTAACTAACCTTTAAACTAATTTAAGAAATTTAAGGTACTAATAAGGTATTACTTATTAATAGAATTAACCTAAGCTTAAATCTTAGAAATTAAATATTCTCGGATATAATTACTAAGGAGAATAAGCATTTAAATAGAAAGAGAAATATAAGGAAAGAAATAGTAATTAAATATCTTAAATAAGAGGTAATTAGATAAGAATTACTAAATAAAGAAGATTTCTTAAAAAGAATATAGAAGAGTATTTTAGGTTTATAACTTGTTATCTTTATTAGGTAAATAAGAAAAGAAAATACCTAAAATGATTTTGAACTATAAATCTTAGTTTTCTTTTAAACTAGGGTTAAGGAGTAACTATTCTAAATTAAAGATATAGCTAGTAAATATAAGTATTAAATAATCAATAGAGTAAGATATTAAATACTTTAGAAAATTACTAGTAATATTATATTATTTAGGAATAAATATAATAGTATTATATTTAATAGTTTTAAGGGGTTTTTCCTATAGTTAGAATATTAGTAATAACTAATATATATTATTATACCTCAAATTAATATATAAATACTATATTACTAGAAATATACTATTTATAAGTAGGAGGGTAACTATTAAAAATATTAGTATAGGGGAGAAGAAAGGAATCTAGTAAGTTAAAAATCAATAATTAATTTATTTATAATATATATAAAGATCGGATTACTAGTGATTTTAGAAAAAGCTAACTAATTACTCTTATCAATATATAATAAAGATGGTTAAATATATAATAGATTATAATAGTTTTGTTAATTTCTTTTATTTAAGTACTAGAAGATCTATTTTAGGAACTATTTACCTTATTTTATTTATTTAGTATATTAGTTAAGTAATATAAAAGTATTTCTAGTAGCTCTACTACTAGGGGGGTATATAAGAATATATATAGTACTAAAGTTACTATATAACTCTACTAGCTACTATTTAATTCTAGTAGCTTATATAAAATATTTACTATTCTATTTAAGTATATTCAGATACTTTATTCTAGTTAGAAGAAAACATACTTTTCAACAACTTACTTTCAGACTATATACCGTATTATTTATTCATCATATAGTTATAGTAGAAAGCAAACTATTAGCCCCTTCTAAGAATATTATATATACATATTATTCAATTATATTTTACAAACTACCTATTAATCGTAATACTCAGGATAATTTCATTAAGGTTTATTTTAATAAAGTAATAGCCTTAGTAATAATAGTCATAACTAGATATCTCTATACCTATTCTATAGTTCTTATTTTATAAATAGCAATATAGATTTCGAGGAGATGTTAGTTCTATTATAAAAGATATAGACAAATAATAGATCACGGAATACCTAGTTCTAAGTATTCTATTTTATTCTAGTTTTAAGAGGTTTATAGAAGTTATTAACCCTATAGTTTTAATAGTTATTTTTAGCTATATATACTAAACTTTAGCTTAGATAAAGTTCTCCCTATAGATATTATTATTATAAGGACTTCTACTATTCTAAATTAAATATTAGAACTAGGTATATAATTATCTATAATAATACGTAGTTTTATTACTATTTTAACTAATTATAAACTAGTATTAGCATAAATAATATTATTAGGTTATATTTAATGTTAAATCTATATATAAGGTAAAGAGCTCAGGTACTATTCTAGATATTTAGTAAAAGTAACTAAATTCGATTATATTTCTAAGAGACCTATTTTAAAGTAAAGTTAAGAAAATAATATATCTAGATATTTTGAGATAATATTCAAATTACTTAAATAGATTATAATATAATTTAAAGTTAATTTATATCTAACAAATATAAAATTATACTTTTTAAATAACTACTTTATAATAATAGATTGGTTAATTAGACTGAATCTAAGAGTAAAATTAAGGTTTATATATTAGATTGTAATTTTATTAAGAAGTAGAACCTTTGAAATAAGATTAATATAGAAGCTTTTAACATAAGTAATATTATTTAGTATTAAGTTTAATATACTCTTCTCTTCTAAACTATTAGAGATATTTCAAATTTTTTACTTACTTTATATAACCATAGAGAAGTTAGTTAAGATACATTAAATAATATCTATTTTTTTATTTAATCTAAAAGATCTCTTTTTAGAGAAATCTATTAAATTAGTAATATAAACTGCTCTATAGCTATTGAATACTATACTTATTTAAAGTAAGCAAAGACTTTGAATAATTAAGAAGATTGCAAGAGGGATTGTAGCTAATCCTTTACAAAAAGAAGGATTTATATATATATGTATTAAATTAGAAGGATAATAGTAACAACTATTAGATCTTCTATTTAAAAGAGTTATTTTAATATTTAAAATATTCAAAAATACTTCTTTAGCTTTCCTAATATATCTCTTAGAATTTAATTATTCCTTTTTAATTAGCCTTTAGTAGAAAGTATATAATTCTAAGTTATATATTCTACTTATAATACTATTTTAAATAGTAATTATTATTTAAATATTTAGGAATTTAGTATAGAAGTTTATTATAGTATTTTCATATATTTATAATTGTTTAGTTACTTTTGCTCTGTACCTGGAATGGTATCTAAGCTCTTTACCTTATATATAGATTTATCTATAAATTTTACCTGATAATAGTATTCGTGCTAATACTAGCTTATAACTAGTTAAAATAGTAATGAAATTACCTATTATTATAGATAATTATACCCCTAGTTCTAATATTTAACCCTATAATAATAGAAGACCTTGTAGTAATAGTTGGGGAGAGTTTTATCGAGACTAACTAGGGCTTAATATACGTAGCTAAAAATAACTACTAAAGTTATAGGGTTAAGAACTTTTTTAAATTTCTTAAAGATAGAATAAAATAGAATACTTATTTCGAAATATAAAAGCTAGGTATTCTATGATTTATCGCTCTTCTATAACCTTTATAATAGAATTGAAATCTCCTCGAAATCTATATAGCTACCTATAAAAATATAACTACGAGATAAGTATAGAGATATCTAGCTATAACTATTATAATTAAAGCTATTAGTATATTAAACTAGGCTTTAATAAAATTATTCTAAATACTATAATTAAAAAGTAACTTATAAATATTTAAAAGAAAATTATCTAGCTATCTTACGAGCTACTATACTAAGTTAGTAATATTAGTAATTAGGTATTAATTAGATAATACCCTAATATTAATACTTTACTATAATATTAGTTACTAGATATTTTAGAATATTATAATATTATAATTATAGGGGTTTTAAAAGCTATCTAGCTATACTAGAAATATCTATATCTATATAAGTATTATTTATATATTAGTTATATTTAATTAATATATTAAAACTATTTACTAATAAGAATAGGCTAAGTCCTATTATGCTTATATAGAGATTATAAGTTAGTTTATATTAGTAGTGGAGAACTTTTATATTAGTAGTATAAAGTTTCGTCTTAGGGGTAAGTAAAGCTTAGTCTATAATAGGGATATTAAAGTTGCGGATATTAAGGTTATAATAAATATTCAAATAAAATACCTATAGTTAGTAATAATTGAATGTCTCGAGATATTTGAATTATACGTAGCTATAAGGGCGTAAAAGCGTGAAGGTATAAGGTTGTCGTGGAAGGAGTTATTAGTTATTTGTTATCTGCGAAAAGGTTAACGCGGGGTAGGTATGCTAGTTATAGCTATAAGGGGTTTAGCTCCGGATTAACTAGGGGCTAGCTATAGTAGTTAGTAGGGGGGGGTAAGAGGGCTAAAGTTATACTTTAAGGGGTAATATATCTATTAATAGTTATAGTAGAGAGCGAGCTATTAGCCCCTCCTATATTTATAATTATGTAAAGAATATAAATAATATTTAAAATCATATAAGAATTTCAATTTAAACTAAATATACTATCTAACTTTCTTATAAAAGTAATTAACATAGAAAGTATTTAATTATTACTTTTAATTAAACTTTTATTAATATAAGATAAAATACAAAGAACTTCTTCTATTAGAAACTAGCCACGAGAGGTACTTTAGTAGTACTTTAATAGTATTATAATAAACTTAAAAAGTTTATACCTAGAGTAAAAACTCTTTATTAACCTATAGGGGTAGTAGTTATATAGAACCCTAATAGTAATATCCTATATAAACCCTAAAGCTTAGGTTTATAATATACCCCCCGCTATTTTACTATTCTATTACTATAATAATACGTAATACTTATAGCTTTATAATATAACTATAATATCCAACTACCTGAACTAACCCGACTAATAAAAAGAATCCGTTAAAATAACTTCCTCAAATACTACTAATATTAGATAGTCCTACTAATAAAAAAATTCAAGTATTATTAATATTAGTAGTAGGGAGCTACGCTCAACCCAGCATTACCCATATAAGGAATAAATCCGAGTTCTAAATATACGAAGAGCTAGGCCTAGGCTATAATTTAGCCGTAGGGAGCATAAATACTATTTATTTAGAACTTAGGAATAAAAGAGAGGTTCTCGCGAAAGGCGTGAAAAGTCTACTTAAAGGTAGTACTAGGAGCTTACTAGTAGCTTACTAGTACCTAACTTCTTAGGTATAGTTATCGGGACTTAGGTAGAGCTAGAGTTAACTAGCTAGGTATAGTTTATAATAGC
>RYZW01002579.1:0-11821 GCA_004367215.1 Colletotrichum trifolii
GGAGTTATTAGTTATTTATTGTTTATTATCGAAAAGGTTAACGTGGGGCGGGTGTGCTAGCTACTATAGCCGCGAGGGGTTTAGCTTTGGATTAACTAGGGGCTAGTTATAGTAGTTAGTGGGGGGGGGGTAAGAGGGCTGAAGTTGTATTTTAGGGGGTAATATATCTATTAATAGTCGTAGTAGAGAGCAAGCTATCGGCCCCTTCTAAGAAGTTAAGTTATACTTTTATAATATTATTTTTTATATTATTTTAGTAATAAACTTTATTTCTTTTTAGTAGTTATAAAAATAAAAGTACTAGTAAGATACTTGGCTAAATTACCTATCTTAATTATAGAGGAGTAATTACTCTAAAATTATAATTATTAATATTTAATATAACTAGTAAATCTTTAAATATCATATACTTCGTAAGAAATTAACTATTTTAGCTATATAGGTAGTATAGTATAAGTTTTCTCCTAGATATTACTAGTACTAGTATTATATTATAGATANTTTCATTAGGTTTTTTATTTAGGTTTAAATAAGTAACTAAGCTAATTTTAAGTGGCTTTACTATAGTTATTTACTCTTATAATTATTAAGTAACTTTATTAGAATTAAATTATTTCAAAATTTTTTATAAAGAAGTTAAATTTCTATTAAAAAAAAGTATTTCGTTAAAAGAAATATTATAAATTATAATAATTTTATTTTAGAATAAATTCTATACTTAATATTAGTTAGTAGAAGTATAGTTAACTAAAAAGCTAATAAAAATATACCCCTCAAAGTATACTAGCTAGTTACGTTTTAACTTTATATTTATAGTTAAAATAAAATATTTATAGCTATAAGTATATAAGAATATATATAGTACTAAGGCTACTATATAACTCTACTAACTACTATTCGACTCTAGTAGCTTATATAAGATATTTACTATTCTATTTAAGTATATTCAGATACTTTATTCTAGTTAGAAAAAAATATACTTTTTAATAACTTACTTTCAAACTATATACTATATTATTTATTTATTATAGTTATAAGCCTAGTTATATTTAATTATCTCTAAACTACTTATAATTAATAAATATAAAAGAAATCCTTTTTAATCTATCTTATTAGTTCTTTAACCTACTACTTGAAAATAGTATACTTAACTACTAATAGCCTTAATATAATAGTTAAATTATCTAATAACTCTAATTTTAACTATTAATATATTATGCTTTACTTCTATATAACTAGCTAAGATATATAGTAATATATTAATTTAGATACTAAACCTATCCTCGATATCTTAAAAATACTTAAATTACTTAAATTTAATAAATAGTTTATATGAGAGAATATTACTCGAGAGAAAACTGAAAATACTATCCCCTATATATTTACTACTCTAGGGGTTTTTAACTATTACTTAGCAAATCTTAAGTTTTAGGTAGTTTAAAAATCTAATTATAAGGAAACTAAGAAATATTATGATATAATTTAGATATAAGTTAATATTACTATTAATAATAGTTTTCTAATATTTACTTAAATAGAATTTCTTAATAAAAATAATATATCTTTTTAAGTTTTCTTGAAAATTCTAAAATATTAATATATTTAGAATAATTTAATTATATAGTAATAAGTTAGAATTAAATATAAAAAAGTCTTCAAGAAAGCTAATTCAAATATCTCTAGTCTAGTATAGTATAATAAGTAGTATATTATCTATTTCTAAGTAATTATATATAATATCCTAGAGATCTAGGGAACTCTTATAGTTAAGGAGTAGCTTTAAATATTTATTTAATATATTTTACCTAGTTAAGCTATAATTTAGTATTAGAATATTATCTTAAGAGAAACTCTAAACCTTAAAGTTAAAACTTTAGCTATATATAGAGAAATCTTTATTATTTTATTTTATATTAAAGAGAGTTTATTGAAGAGTTATAGTAAAATACTAGTTATCTTAGCTACTTTTACGGGAAAGTTAGATATAACTTAGGCTAAACTAAAATACCTATATAATTATAGGAGCTACTTATACTTTCTAGAAAACTATAAATATATTAAGTATACTATTATTAGTTTATATATTAGATTCCCTAATATTTAGATATTTATTATTATTTAAAATAGTATTATAAATAAAATAAATAATTCTAAGTTTTATATTTTATAATAGAAACTAGTTAAAAAAAGTTAGTTAAATACTAAGGAGTATATTAGTAAAGCTAAGGAATTTCTTTTGGATATTATAAAAGCTAAATTAGCTCCCTTAACTAGTAAGTCTAGTAGTAGCTACCCCTCTAACCTAATATATATTAGTATTAATCCTATTTTCTTCGAAAAATTATTTGAAGTTTCCCTAGGAATCTTCTTAATTACTCGAGGATTTTATATATTTTCGAGGAATATAGTTTTTAATAGCTATAAAGTTATCTATATTACTAATTTAATAAACCTCTTTAAGAAAAAATCTTTTAAGTTTAGTAAGGGAATAGATTTAGTTTAATATAGTTTAGCTAATTTTTTTATAGTTAGATAAAATAAGAGAATTATCCAAAATATCCTCGATAATTTAAAGAAGAAGAATATACTTAATTTAATATTAAATAATATTACTTATATTAAAAACTTCTATACTAATATTATCTTAGAAGTTCTATTTTTTAATAAAACTAAGATCTAGTATATAAAACTAGACTATATTCTTAGGTTTAGCTTAATTAAGTATTCTATTATTATAAAATAGTTATTTAAAAAGTATAACTTTATTTTCCTTGAATATAAACCTATTTTAAACTATTTTATAGTTTATTTAAGTATTTCTAGCATTATCTTGGAATTGCTAAGTATTATATTTTCTCGACTATACCCCAAAATAGCTTTCCTAGAGCTAAAGTCTAATAATATTTATATATAGTATTTTTAAGTAAGATACCTAAAACAGACTACTCTTAAGTATTTAGTCTTTAATATTTAGGGGGTAAAGATTATAGGATTAAGGTAATTAGACTACTCCTATTATATAATAACTTATTCTTAATAAGTTATCTCTAGATAAACTTTAGAATTACGTTTAATTTACCTGTTTTATTATATTACTTAAGATTTATTTAATTTCCCTAGGGTATATATAGGTAATTCCTAAGCTTTTATTATTAAAGATAAGTTTTTAAGCTTTNTAAAACTAAGATTTAGTATATAAGACTAGATTATATTTTTAAGTTTAGTTTAATTAAGTACTCTATTATTATAAAATAGTTATTTAGAAATATAACTTTATTTTCTTTAAATATAAGTTTATTTTGAATTATTTTATAGTCTATTGAAGTATTTTTAGTATTATCTTAGAATTACTAAGTATTCTATTTTTTTAATTATATTTTAAAATAGTTTTCTTAGAACTAAAATCTAATAATACTTATATATAGTATTTTTAAATAGGATACTTAAGATAGACTATTCTTAAGTATTTAGTTTTTAATATTTAAAAGGTAAAAATATAAAACTAGAGTAATTAGATTATTTATATTATATAATAACTTATACTTAATAAGTTATCTCTAGATAAACTTGAGAGTTATACTTAGTTTATTTATTTTATTATATTACTTAGGATTTATTCGATTTCCCTAAGGTATATATAAATAACTCCTAGGCTTTTATAATTAAAAATAAGTTTTCAAGTTTTTTCTTTTTATTTATACTACTTAATAAAACTTATAATTTAGTCTTTTAAGTATTATTAATATTTAAAAAATAGATGAAAAGATAGAGAGGTTTTTGAATTTATAAGATTTAATAAAATATTAAGAGAATAGTAATAGTAATCAATAGAGAAACTAGTTACTAGAAATAAATAATAGGATAAAGGATTAATTTTGAGTTATTCCTTTCTTATACTAAAAAACTAGTTAAAATAAGTAAGTATACTAGATAAAAACTAATTATTTAGAATATAAAAATATAAGAAAATTCAGGATTATTATTTAAACTATAAGTAGAGTTAATTTATATAGTAGTTATACTATATAATATATTTCTAAATATTTAAAATAACTAGAGATTACTATATAAAGTTAAAGAAACTTAGTATAAGTAGTATTTTAATTAGTAAGTACTAGAGTATATTCTAAGTGCTCATTAAGATTTGTGATTCTACTAGGGATAGATTTATACTTATAGTTATTAAGTATACTTATTTAAGAAATATAATAAATAAAGTATTTTAAAAACGTTATTTAAAGTTAAACTAAGGAGATATATTAAATACCTAGTAAGTTATATTTTAAAGATTTATAATTTATATAAGATCTAGATCTTTACTTTTTAGAAAGTTATTATTACTGAAAATATTAAATTCAATAGAATAGAATTTTATTTAAAATAGGATTTATATAAAATACTTATAAAAGAAATTACAAAATTACTAGTTAAATTAATTATTAAAGAAAAGGAAGATTTTATTCTTAAAATACTTAGAAATTTTAAAGTAATAAGAATACCTAGTAAAAGGATTTCTTTTTTACTAGTTATCTTATTAGTATTAGAAATAATTTAAGATATTAGGTTAAGTTTAAAGTTAGTTTCTAAGACTAGTAAGAGAAGTTTAATAATACTTGAATTAATTCTTAAACTAATAAAGCTAGTCTAGGTTTCTAATTAGGAATAACTAGTTATAATAATTCTAGGTAAAAATTAGAATTTAGGAAATATATTAATAACTAGAGAACTAGATAGTATATTTAAAATAAAGAATTTAGTTAATTAAGAAGCGATATTTATTTTAATTAAGAATAGAAGTAACTATTTTAAGATTTTAATTTAGTTAATTTAGAATAGACTTAAATATAATTCTAGATTTTAACTAACTAAGTTAAGATCTTTAACTATTTAGGAATTAGGTTAATAATATAGGAGTAGATAATGATAGTATTTAGAGCTAGAAACTACTATTAGTAACTATATAGTATTTTTGAAAGAATATAATAGTAATATTTTATATTTTATAGAATATAAATAGGATAGTTTTATTAGTATTTACTTGCCTAATTAGTAGTAGGGGCTAGATAAGGTTAGTTTTAATTTCTTAATAGTTTTCTTTATTATTTAAAATATAGTATTAAAGAGGAAGGATTTTCTTATTAAAATTCGAACTTATTTTAATTAACTAGTAGTACTATTAAAAACTTAGAAGAATATTACTAATCTATTAGAGCTACTATAAATTTTTTTATTAAAGTAATAAGAACTAAAATTATAAAGTTAAAGGAGAAAAGTATTGAGCGAGAAATAGATTACTAAGATACTAGAAATAGGCTTTTTCTTCTTAAGTAGGTTTTTATTTATAAGATAAATATAGATAGTTTTCTGGAATAGTATAAGGTGAAGATTTATATATATAGGGATATATAGCTAGTTGATCTATTATAGATTATATATATAGTAACTCTAGCTATTTAAATATTTCAGGTAACTATAGTAATTATAGTATAATATAACTTCGAGTTTTACTAGTTTAATATTATTAATACGTTTCTTAATACTATAAGGGATCTTAATAGATTTCTAATAATTATTAAGTTACTAGATAGATTTAAAGTTATAAGGTATTATACTAAATTTGAATATGTTTTTTATAGATTTCGGGATATATATAGTCTTTAGTATAAAACCTTTTATATTTTTTTAAGTTATTAGGCTTCTAGTTATACTTAGAGTAATTTTATCTATTTAAAAATAAAAGTTTAACTATCTTTTTCTTATTCTATATAGATAATATTCTTCTTATATATTATAAATTAACTAAAAAGGAGATTTACGAAATTATTAAAAGTATTAAGAATACTTATAAATTTAAGGAATAGGGTCCTATTAAATATTTTCTAAAGGTTTAAGTAGTTTAGGATTATAAGTATTATAAGATTTACTTAGTTTATAATATATATATTACTAAGATTACTAAGTATTTTAATCCTAATTATAGTTTAACTCTAATAATACTATTTCTTATAGTAATTCTTATAGTAAATTCTAGTAAAACTATATTAAAGGAGATTTATAAGTACTAGATAAAGGTTAGTTTAATTCTTTATATTTCTATTATAGTATAACTAGATATCTTATTTATATATTTTCTATTTTTGAAATACTTTATAAATCCTTCTTAAGTATATATAAATACTATAAACTATATAATTTAGTATTTCTATAGAATAAGATTCCTAGTATTATAGTTTAGAAACCTAAGGGGTATTAATACGATATTTTAAATATTTTTAATGGCTAAAGATATTTTATTCATAAACTATAAAGAGATTTAAAGATTAAATTATCGCTATATTATTTCTTTATTTAGAAAACTAATTTAATAGAAAGCTATTTAATAGAATATTATAATTATATTAATAATTAAAATAGAACTTCTTAGTTTAAAATATATTTTAAAAGAAACTATAATGCTAAAAAGATTATTTTAAAATATTAAGTTTAACTTAAAATATATTTAGAGAATCTATAATAATAATTACTAGATAATTAGACTAGTAATTTTAGATAGTGAATATTTATTTACTAAACTTTGATATATAGATATTTAATAGATATAGTTTTATTAGGAATACTTAAAAAGTAGTTTTAAAGGCATTTATATATTTTTAGATATAATACTAGTAAATAGGTTTATGAAGAATCTAACTTAAGTAAAGTTTAAATAATTTAGAGTATTTTTTAATTTTATAGATTTATAAGTAATATTCTTAGGATTAGCCGAAATAATAGAAGAGGCTACTTAAAGCTATTTCTCTATTTACTTAAATAATATAACTAAAGCAAATTAGTAATTCTTACTTTTAATAGAAGGTTTTTATAATAGTAATATAAAAGGCGAGAGTATATTAGAATTCTTCTAATTAATTACGGAGAATAAAATTCTCGAGATAAATGTTTATCTAGTTAAGTACTAAAAACTTAAANAATACTTATCTACTAGATTTTAACATATAAATATTTAATAAATATAATTTTACTAGGAATACTTAAAAAATAGTTTTAAAATAGTCTATATACTTATAGATATAATACTAGCGGATAGATTTATAAAGAATCTAACTTAAATGAAATTTAAATAATTTAAAATATTTCTTAATTTTATAGATCTATAAGTAATACTCTTAAAACTAGCTAAAATAATAAAAAAAGCTACCTAAAACTATTTCCCTATTTACTTGAATAATATAAGTAAGTAACCTAAATTAATCCCTATTCTTAATAAAGAATTTTCGTAGTATTAATATAGAAAGTAAAAATATATTAGAATTCCTCTAATTACTTAAGGGGAATAAAACTTTTAAGATAAGTTTTTATCTAGTTTAGTACTAAGAACTTAAACTCTAAACCCTAAATAGGTAGGTGAGATATAGTAATAAATATATAGAAATTAATACTATAACCCCCCCAAAAAAAGGGAACCTAAGCCTAAACTAAAAACAACTATCCGAAACTAGAAGTATAACTATATCTATAACCTCTAACTACTCTAAGAACTAGCTAAGGAACTCTAAATATACTATAAGCTAGCTAAGGTATAAGGGGTCTACTAACTAGGGAACCTATCTCTATTACCGAAAAACCAAGGATATAACTATTTAAAGCTAGCTAAAGTAGTAGTATAAGCTAGGGAACTTAAACTAGCTAGGGGGGTAGTATAAGTTAAGGAGCTTAAACTAGTTAAGGTACCTAAGCTAGAGAAGACTATTTAGCGACAGGTATTCTAGTAGCGGATTCTAGTTTATTTCTATTCTTAATAAAATTAGCCTTGAAATCTTTCTATTCTATTAATTATAACTTAAAATAAGTAAATTTCTTCGTAATATTAATTTTCTTATTCTTTAACTAAAAACAATTAGATTTAAATAAAAAATCTTAAGTTAAAATACTTACTTTATTAGTATTAGGTACTTTAAAAACTTGTAGATAACTCTTAAAAACCTTGTAAATATAATTCGAAACTAAAATATAAGTATTTCTCAAACTATTCTTATACTAGTAGTATTAGTTAGAAACTAAATCTTACTTACTAATACTAATAGTATAAAAATAAAAGCTACGTAAGAAGATAAAACTAGAATAATACTTTATATAGGGGATAGTTTATATTAGCTATAAATCTCTAAAGGTCTTTATTTAGAATAAGTGTTTTTTATAATTTTCTACTAATTTATTTTTCTTAGAAAAAGTAGACTTTATAAGAGTTCTCTTTAAAGTAGTAGCTTTAGGGTTAGGTTTAGTAAATTATTATTTAGTAGTTTCTAGCTAATATTTAAGATTATTAATCCTCGATAAAGCTTCTTAATTTCTAATCTAAGAGGATTTACGCGTCGCATTAGTAGTTATTTTTATATGTTTCTTAAGTAGTTTAGCTACTTCCTCGGTATCTTTATTATTATTATCTATTTTATTATTATTACTAATAATCTTAGGTATTTCCTCTTCTTCTTAGGGGTCTCTAGCTAGGTTATCTTCTTTATTATTAATAAGGAGTTTTAGAGTAGGTATCTTTCTCAGGTAACCTCAAGGTTACTTTAACCTAATAGTAGTATCGGGATTCTTAATTAGAATAACTCCCCCTTTTATAGTATTATTTAATTTAGGTATTTCAGGAAATTTAAGGGATAATAATAGATATTCTAGTAGGTTAGGAAACTCTTTAAAATATAGATAAATAAATAATCTCAGGTAAAGTAATTCGCTTTTATACTAATCTAGAAAACTTTATTTATTAATAGGGTAGATTTCCTTAACGAAATTAAGCTAGGTTTAGATCTTTAAAATAGAGTATTCTCGGATAAAATTACTAAATATAATAAATATATTAATAGAAAGAGAAAAGTAAGAGAAAAGGTAGAAATTAAATTTCTCAAATAAGAGAAAATTACCTAAGAATTACTAAATAAAATAGATTTCTTAAAAAAAACATAAAAGAGTATTCTGAGTTTATAACTTATTATCCTTATTAAATAAATAAAAACAAAAAATACTTAAGGTAATTTTAAATAGTAAGTCTTAGTTACTTTTTAGATCGGGGTTAAGAAGGAATTACTATAACTTAGAGATATAGCTAGCAAATACTAATACTAGATAATTAATAGAAGAAGATATCAAATACTTTAAAAAGTCACTAGTGATATTATATTAGTTCTCGAATTTAATAATATCTCCCTTAATAAACTTAAGGGTTTTTTCCTACAGTTAAAACATTAGTAATAACTAATATATATTATTATACCTAAAGCTAATATACAGAATTTATATTACTAGAAATATACTATTTATAAATAGGAAGGTAACTATCGAAAATATTAGTATAGAGGAGAAGAAAGAAATCTAGTAAATTGAAAATTAATAAATAATTTATTTATAATATATATAAAAATCAGATTACTAGTAATTTTAGAAAGAGCTAACTAATCACTCTTACTAATATATAATAAAGGTAGTTAAATATATAATAGATTATAATAATTTTATTAATTTCTTTTATTTAAATACTAGAAGATCTATTTTAAGAACTATTTACCCTATTTTATTTATTTAGTATATTAGTTAAATAATATAAGGGTATCTCTAGTAGCTCTACTACTAGGGAGGTATATAAGAATACGTATAGTACTAAGGCTACTATATAACTCTACTAGCTACTATTTAACTCTAGTAGCTTATATAAGATNTCTAGTAGCTTTATTACTAGGGAAGTATATGAGAATATATATAGTGCTAAAACTATTATACGACTCTACTAGTTATTATTTAATTTAGGTAACTTATATAAGATATTACTATTCTATTCAAGCGTATTTAGATACTTTATTCTAGTAAGCAGAAGATATACCTTTTAACAACTTACTTTCAGACTATATACCGTATTATTTATTTATTATACCTTTTTAATAATATCTACTAAGAATTATTAGCTTTCTCTATAATCTACTTTTATAAAAATAAAATTCTAAAGAATATTTAATTTAAGTATTTTAAAAACATATTAGTATATTTTATTTTTAGAAACTTACTTCAAAGTTACTTTTAAAGAAGGCTTAAAAGAAATTTTCAATGAATAATTACTTTCAAATAGAGTAATTTCATAAATAATAAGTTTTAATTTTTATTTTAAGAGTATTATATCAGGTAAGCTTCTAATTAGTTAGTTTTTTAAAAAAACTAAAAAAAAGATTTTTAATAGATATCTTAATATTTAAAATATATACAATTACTATAATATATCTATTCTTATAGGAAAAGCTAATAGCTTGCTTTCTACTATAACTATTAGTAGATATATTACCCCTTAAAATATAAATTGAACCGTCCTGCTCCCTCTTAACTACTAAAACTAGCTTCTAGTTAATTTAGAGTTAAATCTCTTATAATTATAGTAGCTAGTATAACTATTTTATAGTAATTCTTTTAATAATAAATAACTAATAACTCCTGCTACGATAACTTTATACTTTTATATTCTTATACTTTTATCATTATATTTAATTTGAATATCTTCAGATATTTGATTACTACTAATCATAAGTATTCTATTCAAATATTCATTATAACCTTAACATCCGTAACTTTAATATCCTCCAAATTAAGTTTACTTACCCTTAAGATAAAACTTTATACTACTAATATGAAAATTCTCTACTACTAATATAAGTTAACTTATAATCTCTATATAAGTATAATAGGATTTAGTTTACTCTTATTAGTAAGTAATCATAATATATTAAATATAATTTATATAGAAATAATACTTATATAGATATAGATACTTCTCGTATAGCTTAGTAACTTTCAAAATCTCTATAATTATATTACCATAATACTTTAAAATATTTAATAACTAGTATTATAATAGGATATTAATATTTATTACACGTAATTAGGGAGCAAAATCTGGTATATATTATATATACCTAAACGTAGCTATATATATTGCACTAGGTTCTATTTCGAGTAGTTTAAGTAAGGCGAGGCCCGTAGAAATAATACTAGTATCCGAGGTTTAATTAATATAAACTCTACTTCTTAAATATATTATTCCTAATATACTCTTCTAGCCTCGAGAGTTTTACCTAAGAACTAGCTTTTTCGAATAATACTAATTAAACTTTCTATTAATATTTTATAAGAAGCTCTTTTATTACCCCGTTACTTTTATTAAACTTCTACCCCTATAGTAAGAAGAATAGTACTATTTTCAAGTTATTTAGGTAGATCTTATTTACTAGGAAGTATTTTAGGTATCTCCTTATTCCTAGTACCTCTAATTTCTCAAAATTCCTCTTTTTACTATAACTTTAAATAGTTCAACTAGTTTATTATACTATTCTAAATAATAAAAATACTAAACTAATAGCTCTAGAGAATTTTCATAAAACTATCAACCACAAAGTCCCTTAAAAGTATATATTTAATGTTAAAAATATCTTTACTAGGTTTTCTATTATAACTAGTAGTTATAGGTATTTATATATTTTAACTTTATATATAGCTATACTATTTTAACTATTACGAGATATATTCTTTACTAATTATTATACTAGACTTAGATAGGTAGGTTAAGTTTGAATATTTTACTTTTAGTAAATATATTTATTATAAAATCTACTTAGAATATAGTAATAAAATAACTAGCGAAAATAACTTCTCGAGTAATTTAAGATAATACTAAAAACTCTACTTTAATTACTAAAGTAGTAATAATATCTTATTTATTAGTTTATTATACTATTAAGCTTCTAAAGAGATCAATATAATATATACTTAAGAGCTT
>RYZW01002580.1:0-11801 GCA_004367215.1 Colletotrichum trifolii
CCTAGTTAATACCTAAAATAATACTTAACTAGTATAATTATAATAATATAATTAATATAAAGTTCTACTATCTTATAAACTCTTTACTAATTAATCTATAATAATTATAATTACTATTAAATGAAATAAAAATATAAGATTTATTATTTATTAAAATAGAAACTAGAAAGAATAACTTATCTATTTACTTCTATATCTCTCTAGTTTTATCTATTACCTTAAGCTTAATACTAGTAACTATACTAACCTATTCCTTAAAGAGCTTTTTCTAAAAAAGTAGACTTTTTCCTTATTATTTATAACTTTACCCACTTAACATAGTAGTTTTACATCTAGCTAGCTCTTACTATTACGGTAAAAGTAGTAGGTTCGAATTCTATAGCAAGTAAGTATAACTAGTATCTATATACTTTCTAATCATAAGAATATATATAGTACTAAGGCTGCCGTGCGACTCTACTAGCTACTATTCGACTCTAGTAGCTTATATAAGATATTTACTGTTCTATTTAAGTATATTTAGACGCTTTATTCTAGTTAGAANTATCTATATACTTTCTAATCATAAGAATATATATAGTACTAAGGCTGCCGTGCGACTCTACTAGCTACTATTCGACTCTAGTAGCTTATATAAGATATTTACTGTTCTATTTAAGTATATTCGGATGCTTTATTCTAGTTAGAAGAAGATATACTTTTTTAATAACCTATTTTTAGACTATATACTATATGATTTATTTATTATAGTTATAAGCCTAGTTATATTTAATTATCTCTGAACTACTTATAATTAATAAATATAAAGGAAATCCTTTTTAATCTATTTTATCTATTCTTTAACCTATTATTCAAAAATAGTATACTCGACTATTAGTAGTCTTAATATAATAGTTAAGCTATCTAATAGTTCTAACTTTAACTATTAGTATATTATATTTTACTTCTATATAACTAGCTAAGATATATAGTAATATATTAATCTAGATAACAAACCTATCCTTAATATCTCGAAAATACTTAAACTACTTAAATTTAATAAATAGTTTAAATAAGAGAATATTTCTTAAGAGGAGACTAAAAGTACTATCTTTTATATATTTATTATTCTAGGGATTTTTAACTACTATTTAGTAGATCTTAAGTTTTGAGTAGTTTAAGAATCTAATTATAAAGAAACTAAGAAATACTATAACTTAATTTAGATATAAGTCGATACTACTGTTAATAATAGCTTTCTAATATTTACTTAAATAGAACTTCTTAATAAAAATAATATGTCTTTTTAAGTTTTCTTAAAAATTCTGAAATATTAATATACTTAGAATAATTTAGTTATATAGTAATAAATCAGAATCGAATATAAGAAAGCTTTTAAGAAAGCTAATTTGAATATCTCTAGTCCTATATAGTATAATAAGTAATATGTTTTCTATTTCTAAGTAATTATATATAATATCCTAGAAATCTAGGGAATTCTTATAATTAAAGAATAATTTTAAGTACTTATTTAATATATTTTACCTAGTTAAGCTATAACTTAGTATTAGGATATTATTTTAAGAGAAACTAAGAATTTTAAAGTTAAGATTTTAGTTATATATAGAGAGATCCTTATTATTTTATTTTATACTAAAAAGAGTTTATTAAAAAGCTATAGTAAAATACTAGTTATTTTAGCTATTTTTGTAGGAAAGTTAGATATAACTTAGGCTAAACCGAAATACTTATATAATTATAGGAGCTACCTATATTTTCTAGAAAACTATAAGTATATTAAATATACTATTACTAGTTTATATACTAGATTCCCTAATATTTAGATATTTATTACTATTTAAAATAGTATTATAGATAAAATAAATAATTCTGAGCTCTATATTCTATAATAGAAGCTAGCTAAAAAAAGTTAGTTAAATACTAAAAAGTATACTAGTAAAACTAAGGAACCTCTTTTAGATACTATAAAAACTAAATTAGCTCCTTCGACTAGTAAGTCTAGTAATAGCTACCTTTCTAACTTAATATATATTAGTATTAATCCTACTTTCCTTAAAAAGTTATCTAAAATTCCCCTAGGGGTTTTCTTAACTATTTAAAAACCTTATATATTTTCAAGGAGTACTATTTTTAATAACTATAAAGCTATCTATATTACTAATTTAATAAACTTCTTCGAGAAAGGATCTTTTAAGTTTAGTAAAAGAATAGATTTAGTTTAATATAGTTCAGCTAACTTTCCTATAGTTAGATAAAGTAAAAAAGTTATTAAGAATATCCTCGATAGTTTAAAGGGGAAGAATATACTTGATTTAATATTAGATAATATTACTTATATCAAAAACTTCTATACTAATATTATCTTAGAAGCTCTACTTCTCGACAAAACTAAAATCTAATATATAAGACTAGACTATACTCTTAGGCTTAGCCTAATTAAGCGTTTTATTATTATAAGATAGTTACTTAGAAAGTATAACCTCGTTTTCCTCGAATATAAACTTATTTCAAACTATTTTATAGTCTATTTAAATACCTCTAGTATTATCTCGGAATTACTAAGTATTCTATTCTCTTAACTATACTTCAAAATAGCTCTCCCTAAGCTAAAGTCTAATAATACTTATAGATAGTATTTTTAAGTAAAATATCTTAGATAAACTACTCTTAAATATTTAGTTTTTAATACTTAAGGGGTAAAAATTATAAAACTAAGGTAATTAGACTATTTATATTACGTAATAGTTTATTCTTAATAGGTTATCTCTAGATAAACTTTAGAATTATACTTAGTTTACCTATTTTATTATATTACTTAGGATCTATTTAATTTCCCTAAAATATATATAAGTAACTCCTAGGTTCTTATTATTAAAGATAAGTTTTTAGGTTTTCTCTTTTTATTTATATTACTTAATAAAACTTATAATTTAGTTTTTCAAGTATTATTAATATTTGAAGAATAGGTAAAGAAATAGAGAAGTTTTTCTATTTATAAGATTCGATAAAATATTAAGAGAATAGTAATAGTAATTAATAGAGAAACTAGTTACTAGAGATAAGTAATAGAATAAAGGATTAATCTTAAGCTATCTTTTTCTTATACTAAAAAGCTAGTTAGAGTAAGTAAGTATACTAGAAAAGAACTAATTACTTAAAATATAAAAATATAAGAAACTATAAAACTACTACTTAAACTATAAGTAGAGTCGATTTAAGTAATAGCTATACTATATAATATATCTCTAAATATTTAAAATAACTAGAGATTACTATATAAGGTTAAAGAAACTTATTATAAATAGTACTTTTATTAGTAGGTACTAGAGTATATTCTAAACCCTTATTAAGACTTATAACCTTACTAGGGATAGATTTATACTTATGGTTATTAAGTATACCTATTTAAGAAATACTATAAATAAGGTATTTTAAAAAAGTTATTTAAAGTTAAACTAAAGGGATATATTAGATACCTAGTAGGTTATATTCTAAATACCTATAATTTATATAAAATCTAGATCCCTATTTTTTAGAAAGTTATTATTACCTGAAATATTAAATTTAATAAGATAAGATTTTATTTGAAGTAGGATTTGCGTGAAGTGTTTACGAAAAAGGTTGTAAAATTACTAGTTAAGTTAATTACTAAAGAAGAGGAAGACTTTATTTTTAAAATACTTAGAGACTTTAGAGTAATAAAAATACCTAGTAAGGGGATTTCCCTTCTATTAGTTATCCTATTAGTACTAGAAACGGCCTAAAATATTAAACTAAGCCTAGAATTAGTTTCTAAGACTAGCAAGAGAAGTTTAATAATATTTAAACTAATACCTGAACTAATAAAGCTAGTCTAGGTTTCTAATTAGGAATAATTAGATATAATAACCCTAGGTAAAAATCAGAGTTTAAGAAGTATATTAATAACTAGAGAACTAGATAATATACTTGAAATAAGAGATCTAGCTAGTTAAAAAAAGATATTTACTTTAACTAAGTATAGAAATAATTATTTTAAGATTCTAGTTTAGCTAACTTAGAATAGACTAAAATATAGCTCTAGACTTTAACTAACTAAATTAGGATTTTTAACTACCTAGGAACTAGGCTAATAATATAGGAGTAAGTAATAATATTAGTTAGAGCTAGAGATTACTATTAGTAACTATATAGTACTTTTAAAAGATATAATAGTAATATTTTATACTTTATAAAATACGAATAAGATAGTTTCGCTAGTATTTATTTACTTAATTAGTAGTAGGAGCTAGATAAAACTAGTCTTAACCTCTTAATAGTTTTCCTTATTATTTAAAATATAGTATTAAAGAAGAAAGATCTTTCTACCAAGATTCAAATATACCTTAATTAACTAGTAGTACTTCTAAAGACTTAGAAAGATATTACTAATTTATTAGAATTACTATAAATATTTTTTATTAAAATAATAAAAGCTAAAATTATAAAGTTAAAAGAGAAAGGTATTTAGTAAGAAATAAATCGCTAGGATACTAGAAATAAACCTTTTTTTCTTAAATAAGTTTTTACTTATAAGATAAATATAGATAGTTTTCTAGAATAGTATAAAGCGAGGATTTATATATATAGGGATATATAGCTAGTTGATCTGTTATAGATTATATATATAGTAACCCTAACTACTTAAATATTTTAAATAGTTATAGCGATCGTAGTATAATTTAATTTTAAGGTCTACTAGTTCAATATTATTAATATATTTCTTAATACTATAAAGGATCTTAATAGACCTCTAATAATTATTAAGCTACTAGATAAGTTTAAAGTTATAGGGTATTACGCTAAACTTAAATATACTTTTTATAGACTTCGAGATATACCTATTCTTTAGTATAAGACCTTTTATACTACTTTTAGGTTATTAGGACTTAAGTTATACCTAGAAAAGCTTTATCTATTTAAAAATAAAAGTTTAATTATTTTTCTCCTATTCTATATAGATAATATTTTTCTTATATATTATAAGTTAGCTGAAAAGGAGGCTTTCGAAATTGTTAAAAGTATTAAAAGTACCTATAAACTTAAGGAATAAGGTCTTATTGAATATTTCTTAGGAATTTAAATAATTTAGGATTATAAGTATTATAAGATTTACTTAGTTTATAATATATATATTGCTAAGATTACTAAACACTTTAATCTTAACTATAGCTTAACTCTAATAATACTACTTCTAGTAGTAACTTTTATAGTAAATCCTAGTAAAACTATACTAAAGGAGATTTATAAGTACTAGATAAAAGTTAGTTTAATTCTTTATATTTCTATTATAGTATAGCTAGATATCTTATTTATATATTTTTTATTTTTAAAATACCTTATAAATCTTTCTTAAATATATATAAACGTTATAAACTATATAATTTAGTATTTCTATAGGACGAAATTCCTAGTATTATAGTTCAGAAACTTAGGGGGTATTAATAAAATACTTTAAACTTTCTTAATTACTAGAGATACTTTATTTATAGATTACGAAGAAACTCGAAGATTAAATTATAGCTATATTATCTCTCTATTTAAAAAACTAATTTAATAGAAAGCTATTTAATAGAGTATTATAACTATATTAATAACTAAAGTAGAACTTCTTAGCTTAGAATATATTTCAAAAGAAGCTATAGTATTAAAAAGAATATTTCGAGATATCAAGCTTAACCTAGGAGATATTAAGAAAATCTATTATAATAATTACTAGATAATTAGACTAGTAATCTTAGATAGTAAATACTTATCTACTAGATTTTAATATATAGATATTTAATAGATATAGTTTTACTAGGAATACTTAAAAAGTAATTTTAAAGTAATTAATATACTTATAGATATAATACTAGTAGATAAACTTATAAAGAATCTAACTTAAGTAAAGTTCGAATAATTTAAAGTATTTCTTAACTTTATAGATCTATAACTAATATTCTTAGGATTAGCTGAAATAATAGAAGAAACTATTTAAAGTTATTTCCCTATCTATTTAAATAATATAAGTAAGTAATTTAAATTAATCCTTATTTTTAATAGAAAGTCTTCGTAGTATTAATATAGAAAGTGAGAGTATATTAGAATTCCTCTAATTGTTTAGGGGAAATAAAACCCTCGAGATAAACTTTTATCTAGCTTAGTACTAAGAACTTAAACTCTAAACCCTAAATAGGTAAGTAAGATATAGTGATAAGTATATAGAAATTAATACTATAACTCCTAAAAGGAAAGGGAGCTTAAGCCTAAACTAAAAGCAGTTATCTGAAACTAGAAGTATAACTATATCTATAATTTCTAATTACTCTAGGAACTAGCTAAAGAACTCTAAATAAACTATAAGCTAGCTAAGGTATAAGGGGTCTACTAACTAGGGAGCCTGTCTCTATTACTGAAAAACTAGAGATATAGCTACTTAAAGCTAGTTAGGGTAGTAGTATAGGCTAGGGAGCTTGAGCTAGCTAGGGGGGTAGTATAAGCTAGGGAGCTTAAGCTGGCTAGGGGGGTAGTATAGGCTAGGAAGCTTAAACTAGTTAGGGTACTTAAGCTAGAGAAGATTATTTAGTAATAGGTGTTCTAGTAGTAGATTCTAGCCTACTTCTATTCTTAATAAAGTTAACTTTAAAGTCTTTCTATTATATTAATTACAACTTAAAGCAGGTAAGTTTCTTTATAATATTAATCTTTTTACTTTTTAATTAGAAATAGTTAGACTTAAATAATAGGTTTTAAGTTAAAACATTTACTTTATTAGTACTAGGGATTTTAAAGGCTTCTAGATAGCTCTTAAAAGCCTTATAGGTATAATTGAAAACTAAGATATAAGTATTTCTCAAACTATTCTTATACTAGTAGTATTAGTTAGAGACTAAATCTTACTTGCTAATACTAATAATATAAAGGTAAAGGCTATATGAGAGGATAAAACTAGAGTAATATTTAGTATAAAGGATAGTTTATACTAACTATAAATCTCTAAAGGTTTTTATTTAGAATAAGTATTCTTTATAATCTTCTACTAATTTATTTTTCTTAGAAAAAGTAGATTTTATAGGAGTTCTCTTTAGAGTAATAGCTTTAGGGCTAGGTTTAACGAGTTATCGTTTAGTAGCTTCTAGCTAATATTTAAGATTATTAATCTTCGATAAAGCTTCTTAGTTTCTAATCTAAGAGGATTTATATATTATATTAGTAGTTATTTTTATATATTTCTTAGGTAGCTTAGTTACTTCCTTAGTATTTTTATTATTATTATTTACTTTATTATTATTACTAATAATCTTAGGTTTTTCTTTTTTTTCTTAAAAGTCTCTAGCTAAGTTATCTTCTTTATTATTAGTAAAAAGCTTTAGAATAAGTATCTTTCTCAGGTAACTTTAAGGTTACTTTAATTTAGTAGTAATATTAGGATTCTTAGTTAGAATAGCTCCCCCCTTTATAATACTACTTAGCTTAAATATCTTAAAAAGTTCGGGGGATAGTAATAGATATTCTAGTAAGTTGGGAAACTCTTTAAAATATAAATAAATAAATAATCTTAGGTAAAGTAATTTATTTTTATACTAATCTAGAAAGCTTAAACTACTAATAAAGTAAATTTCTTTAATAAAATTAAACTAGGTTTAGATTTTTAAAATAAAATATTCTTAGATAAAATTACTAAATATAATAAATATATTAATAGAGAGAGAAAAGTAAAGGAAAAAGCAGAAATCGAATTTCTTAAATGAGAAAAAGTTACCTAAGAACTACTAAATAAAATAAATTTCCTAAAAAATATATAAAAAAGTATTTTAAGTTTATAACTCGTTATCCTTATTAGGTAAATAAGAATAAAAAGTATTTAAAATAATCTTAAATAGTAATTTTTAATTACTTTTTAGATTAGAATTAAGAAGAAATTACTCTAATTTAGAAATATAGCTAGTAAATACTAGTATTAGATAATTAATAGAAGAAGATATTAAGTATTTTAAAAAGTCACCGGTAATATTATATTAATTTTTAGGTTTAATAATATCTCTTTTAATAGACTTAAAGGGTTTTTCCTATAATTAGAATATTAGTAATAACTAATATATATTATTATACCTAAAACTAATATATAGAATTCATATTACTAGAAATATACTACTTATAAATAAAAAAGTAACTATTAAAAATATTAATATAGAAGAGAAGAAAGAAATCTAATAGGTTAAAAATTAATAATTTATTTATTTATAATATATATAAAGATCAGATTACTAGTGATTTTAGAAGGAGCTGACTAATCACACTTATTAACACATAATAAAGATAGTTAAATATATAACAGATTATAATAATTTTATTAATTTCTTTTATTCAAGTACTAGAAGATCTATTTTAGGAACTATTTACCCTATTTTATTTATTTGGTATATTAGTTGAATGATATAAGGGTATCTCTAGTAGCTCTACTACTAGGGGGGTATATAAGAATATATATAATACTAAGGCTACTATGCGACTCTACTAGTTACTATTCGACTCTAGTAGCTTATATAAGATATTTACTATTCTATTTAAGTGTATTTAGACGCTTTATTCTAGTTAGAAGAAGACATACCTTTTCAATAACCTACTTTCAGACTATATACTGTATTATTTATTTATCATACTAATTATATAAACTATATAATTACTACTACTAGCTACTAGTACTTACTAATAGCTATTAATAGCTAGTAACTATTGATATTAGTAGCTAGCGACTACTAATATTAATAGCTAGTATTAATAGCTAGTAATAAGTACTATTAGCTAGCTAATATTAGTATTACGTAACTATAATCTTTAAAGAATAACTATAATAGATATGCCTATACCTTCCTTCCCTATTTATTACTTATTATATTAACCAACTGCGTTTGTTACCTAAGGTGTTTTCTATTTAAACAGTTCCTCAGAATTAGTAGTATCTATAAGGTTTAAAGTACCGGGTATAGATAGCTTCTTCCAAAGAGTTCCCGAGAAGCATATAACTTTAAAAGAATCATAGACCTTTAATATAACTAATTTATAACTTTTTTATTTAACTATAAAACCTTAATATTAGTATTAGAGACTACTAGTAAGTAAGTAAGATATAGCTTATATTCAATAATAAAATAATCCTTAATACTATAATCTATATAAATACTAGTTTAAATATATATTTGGATAACCATAGAATCTACCTATTAAACCTTATATATATCTATAATAAGAATTAACTAAAGTTTACTAGTTATAGCTACCTGTCTGTTTAACTCTTTATAGTAGGGAAAAGTAATATTATAATAGTATTATACTAATACTAAGATAACTTAAGCTATTCTTATACAAATTATTTATATATCTCTATTCTAATTAACTATTAACTCTATTTAAGATAGGAATTATAGCTAGCTATAATCTTATAACTCTATAGTAAAAGTCTTAAGATTTATAATGATTATATAATAGTATTAGATAGTAGTATAATAGTCTATTTAGCTAATATTATAACTAATAATAGTTATCTAAATTTAATAAAATAAATTAGTAAGAAGTAGTTTAGCTACATATCCTCTATCTAAAAATATTTCCCTATTTATTTTATAGCTAATTCAAACTTAATAAAGAACTTAATAGGGTTAAGAACTTTTTTAATTTTCTTAAAAATAGAAAAAATAGAATAACTATTTCAAGATATAAAAGCTAGGTATTCCGTAATCTATCTATTTTATATAACCTTTATAATAGAACAAAAACCCCCTTGAATCTATAAAGCTATTTATAAAAGATAATTACGAGATAAGTATAGAAATATCTAGCTATGACTATTATAACTAAAACTATTAGTACATTAGACTAGGCTTTAATAAAATTATTTTGAATACTATAATTAATAAGTAGCTTATGAATATTCAAAAGAAAGTTATCTAGCTATTCTATAAGCTACTATACTAAGCTAATAATATTAGAAATTAAATATTAATTAGATAATACTTTATTATTAATACCCTACTATAATACTAGTTACTAGATACCTTATAATATTATAATATTATAATTATAAGGGTTTTAAAAGCTATCTAGTTATACTAGAAATATTTATATCTATGGAAATATTATTTATATATTAGTTATATTTTATATATTAAAACTATTTGCTAATAAGAGTAAGGTAAGTCTTATTATACTTATATAGAAATTATAAGTTAACTTATATTAATAATAGAGAACCTTTATATTAGTAGTATAAGATCTTATTTTAGGGGTAGGTAAAGTTTAGTTTATAATAGAAATATTAAGGCTGTGGAATTGAGGTTATAATAAATATTCGAATAGAATATTTATAGTTAGTAGTAGTTAAATATCTCGAGATATTTGAATTATATGTAACTATAAAAGTATAAAGGTATAAAGGTATAAGGTGTTTATAGAAAGAGTTATTAGTTATTTATTCTCTATAAAGAAGTTAATATAGAGTATGTATACTAGTTATAACTACGAGGAGTTTAGCCCTGGATTTACTAAGAGCTAGCTATAGTAGTTAATAGGGGGTAGGAAGGTTAAAGTTATACTTTAAGGGGTAATATGTCTACTAATAGTCGTAGTAGAGAGCGAGCAATAAGCCCTTCCTAATCTTTTAATAAATAGTTAAAAAAGAATTTATATTTAAAGAATATACTAATTAAATCTCCTAGATCCTAGCAAGTTCTTTCTAGTATTCTAGGTATATTATAACTGTTCTTTTACTATATTTTAGTTACTAAGTATTAATGTTATATATAATATAGTTATCCTCTATCTAAAATTACTTTGAATATAACTTTAGTAAGAGTCTTTTTATAATATAAGTATAGATCTCTTATATATATATTTTCTTTTCTAAAGACAATTTAGTAACCTTTAAAGTATTTTAGGTAATAGTCTATTTTCTATATAACGTTTTATTTTCTTCTTTATAATATTAATTTGGTTACTTTTGCTCTTTACCTGGAATGGTATCTAAGCTTTTTACCTTATATATAGATTTATCTATAAATTTTACCCGGTAATAGTATTCATACTAATACTAGCTTATAACTAGTTAAAATAGTAATGAAATTACTTATTATTATAGATAATTATACCCCCGGTTCCGATATTTAACCCTATAGTAGTAGAAGACCTCGTAGTAGTAGTCTATATAGGGAGAGCTTTATTAAGACTAAGGCTTAATATATAAGGCTAAAAGTAACTACTAAGGTTATAGGGTTAAGAACCTTTTTAAACCTCTTGAAAATAGAATAAAATAGAGCTTTTATTTCGNCGAGATATAAGAGCTAGGTATTCTATAATTTATTATTCTTCTATAATTATATTTTTATAATAATACTAAAACTTCCTCGAAATCTATATAGCTACTTATAAAAAGATAACTATAAAATAAGTATAGAAATATCTAGCTATAACTATTTTAATTAAAACAATTAGTACATTAAACTAGGTTTTAATAATATTATTCTAAATACTATAATTAATAAGTAGCTTATAGATATTTAAAAGAAAATTATCTAGTTATCCTATAAGTTACTATACTAAGCTAATAATATTAGAGACTAGGTATCGATTAGATAATACCTTAATATTAATACTTTATTATAATACTAGTTACTAGATACTTTAGAGTATTATAATATTATAATTATAGGGGTTTTAAAAGTTATCTAGCTATACTAGAAATATCTATATCTATATAAGTATTATTTATATATTAGCTATACTTAATTAATATATTAAAATTATTT
>RYZW01002582.1:0-11788 GCA_004367215.1 Colletotrichum trifolii
TTATTATATCTATTAGTTAACTATATTACTTAATTAGATCTAATAATTATCTTTAAAGATTATTATTAGTTTATTTAGTTAAGAACCTTTTCTATATTATTCTTTAATTATATAAAAATAGTTTTATCTAATTTATAAATAATTTAAGTTATTATATTTTAGTACTAGTAAGGTAATAGTATAATAGCCGAGAATGTTTTAACTTTTCTATTTAAAATTTATTTAGATTTCTATAGTATTTCTTTAAGGAAATCCTAGAGAAATTCTAAAGAAATCCCTAGGGAAATCCTAGTAATTTCTAATAAGAAATTTAAGTAATTTCTAATAGGAAATCCCTAGTAAATATTAATTAGAATCCTAAATTTCTTATAGTAATTTATAATAATTATTTGTTACTAAATAGTTTTACTTCAATAATTAATTTTTATTAAGAATTATAATTATATTAAACTATAGAAGTAATTTATTAAGTAATAATTAATGAGTTAGAAATTAAAAAAGAGTAAACTAGATAAAATAGATAAATATCTACTAAATAAAACTAAAAATATAGAAATTCTAAATACTTTTAAATAGCTTATTATAATAGTATAATCTTTAAACTTCATATTATAAAGCTTCTATATATAATAATTGAATTCTAATATATTCTTTCCTAATTATATATTATATTAGTATCTTTTAAGTCTTTTCTAAATAATTATCTAAATTACCTTATTATATTATCTAATGAATAAATCTAAGAAACCTTTAAGAATAATTCTAAGAATCATATAAATAATTCTTAGTCTAAGATATTACTTATTATTTAATTATAAATGTAATTAGAAAAGGAATAATATACAATTATTAAATTATATTACTAAAAGAAACTTATACTATTAATTATTTATTTTATTAAAGTATTATAATATATTATAGTAAATTAATTAAAGGAAAGTTTTATTTTATTTTAAATATAGTAGCTTTAATATATCTCTAAGTTTAATATATTCTTTATAAGTAAACTTACAAAGAATACATGGTATATTGATAAGAAATATAAGGGGAATTAATTTAAAATAATTATTTTTCTAGATAATACTATTATATGAATCTATAAAATACTTAGTAGTTATACTATTAACTAGAAAATAATAGTTATTTTAAAGAATATTAATTATTATACCTTAGATTATTTATAAAATAAGCTTATATTCTCTTATATATATGATAATTAAACTAAATACTTTAGCTTCCTATTTATTTATTAATATTCTACTAGAGCTAGTAGTAATTAGTTAATTGAATTAGTTTATACAATTAAGAGCTAATATAACTTAGAAATTAGTAATAGAAATCTTATATAATAGCTATAAGTTTTTCTATATATTAATAATATTATTATTAAATCTAGTTTATTTAGCTAAATTAGTATTGTTTTAACCTAATTAATATTTAAAGAGGGAGGGGCTAATAGCTTGCTTTCTACTCTAATTATTAGTAGATATATTACTTTTTAAAGTATAATTTTAGCTTTTTTACCCCCCCTACTAATTACTATAACTAGCTTCTAGTTAATTTAGGGCTAAACCCCTTATAGCTATAATAGCTAGTATACCTGCCCCGTATTAACCTTTTTGATAATAAATAACTAATAAATCTTTCTATAATAACTTTACGCCTTTATACTTTTATACTTTTATAGCTATATATAACTCGAATATCTCGGGATATTTAATTATTACTGATTATAAGTACTCTATTTAAATATTTATTATAACCTTAATATCTATAACTTTAATATCCCTTAGACTAAACTTTACTTACCCCTAAGACGAGACTTTATACTACTAATATAAAGGTTCTCTATAAATAATATAAACTAACTTATAATTTTTATATAAGTATAGCGAGACTCGGCTTACTCTTATTAGTAAATGATTTTAATACATTAATTAAGTATAGCTAATATATAAATAATACTTATATAGATATAGATATTTCTAATATAACTAGATAGTTTTTGAAACTCCTATAATTATAGTATTATAATACTCTAAAGTATCTAGTAATTAATATTATAGTAAAGTATTAATATTAAAGTATTAATTAATTAGTATTTAGTTACTGATATTATTAGCTTAGTATAGTAGCTTATAGGATAGTTAGGTAATTTTCTTTTAAATATCTATAATTTACTTTTTAATTATAGTATTTAGAATGATTTTATTAAAGCTTAGTTTAATATACTAATAGTTTTAGTTTTAATAGTTATAGCTAGATATTTCTATACCTATTTTATAGTTATTTTTTATAAGTAATTATATAGATTTCGAGGAGATTTCAGTTCTATTATAAAAGTTATAGAAGAGTAATAGATTATAGAATATTTAGTTCTTATATCTTAAAGTAAGTATTTTATTTTATTCTATTTTTAAAAGGTTTAAAAAAGGTTTTAACCCTATAACTTTAATAGTTATTTTTAGTTATATATATTAAGTTTTAGCTAGTCTTAATCAAGTTTTCCCTAACTATTAGTAAGAGGTTTTCTATTACTATAAAGTTAAATATTAGAATTAGGGGTATAATTATCTATAATAATAAGTAATTTTATTACTGTCTTAACTAGTTATAAGCTAATATTAGTATGAATACTATTATTAGGTAAAATTTATAGATAAATCTATATATAGGGTAAAGAGTTTAGATACTATTCTAGGTATAGAGTAAAAGTAACTAAATTAATATTTAAAGATTGTTTCTAAAACTAAGAAGTTAGTATTATCCTTAAGATCTAGTAATAATATTAGAATAGTTAAAGTTTCTATAATATTAGGTATTCCTTTAAATAATATACTTATATTACTCTATACTATTTCTATTATAATGTTACTTTCTTTTTATTCTTGAACGAGTTCTATAATAGTATTAATTTATTATATAGCTTTTTAATCTTATATTTATATAAATTTACCTTAATAATAATTAGTCATCAATTACTAGACTAAGCAGTATAAGTAATAGAGTCTCTATAGTTCTATAATATAAATATAAGTATTATTAAGTTCTATAGCTATAGTATAAATCTACTAATTATATACGTAAAGCGAGATATAGCAAAATTAATTAAACCTTAAATACGTTGAATGAAATAATATATATATAATTAACTATAAATATTATATACCCGCTTGACGTAGTAGTTTAACGTCCAGCTAGCTCTTACTATTACGGTAAGAATAGTAGGTTCGAATCCTATAGCGGGTAAGCGTAACTAGTAAGTATATATATACTTTCCAATTACGTAAACTATATAGTAACCGCTACCAGCTATTAGTGCCTACTAATAGCTATTCATAGCTAGGAACTATTAATATTAATAGCTAGTAACTACTGATATTAATAGCTAATAGCTATTAATAACTAGCAGCAGCTACTACCGGCTAGCTAGTATCTGGTATCACGTAATTATAATCTTTAAAGAGTAATTATAACAGATATAAGCCTATACTTTCCCTTTATGATATACTTTCCGTATTTGTTAGCTATTATATTAACCAACTATATTTTACAACCTGAGGTTTTCTCCGTTTAAATAATTCCTCAGAACTAGTAGTATCTATAAGGTTTAATATACCGGGTATAGCTTCCTTTGAAGGGTTCCCGAGAAGCATATAACTTTAAATAGATCAGAGACCTTTGATACAAACTAGTAATAAATATTATATTAAGAAGTCTACTAAATCATGAAACTAGATTCTAAAATAATAAATAAGTAAATTAATTGTTTTAGAATAATATAGTTTGTATATTACAATACTATAAGAAGAAATAATAGATAATTAACGAATATAAATTTAGCTATTTCAATATTATCAACATAATTGAATTCTTTATCTAGGATAAAAATAGTAATCTTCTAGATTAAGTTAAAAAGAAACTTAATTCTTTTAGTAATTACTAGGTTTTAGTAATACTAGAGTAATTATTTATTAGCTTAACTCTGAATATTATATTAATTACTAGTCAACTTCATATACTTTACAATAAATACTTCACCTCTATAAATGATAAATATTTAGAAATACTTTAAGAAAATAAGATTTAAGCCCTCTTTACCCCTAGGAAACGGTTAGTACTAAAATTTCAAATATCATTCATCTCATAAATACTTATTACAAATAATATTTAATATAAAATACTAGTATATTATAACTATATATATAAGGGAGTAATAAAGAATATAATAAATAAAAAGACTTAAAATACTAATAAACAAGACAGATATCTGTTTTTATCATATATATTAATAGTAGTATCTTACTAGTATTTATTATATCATAAAGAACGTAGAAAATATTTTTATAATAAAGTAAAATATATAAGTAATCTGGTAAACCATTTAAAGTATATTCACTAAATAGTATTATTATCTTAGTAAATAGTATAAGATTTTATCTATTATAATTTTCTTAAACATACTATAATCTTAAATATATTCTAGTTATTTCTTCCTAATTCATTATATTTTAATTTCTGAGTAATTTCCTAATTCTAGAACTTTTTAATATCCTAGAAATTTCATAGATTCTTTATTGATAATCAATCTTTCCTAAGATTAATTAGAAATATATTATTTTAGTTTTGTTTTCTATAACTCTATTCTTAGTTGTATCTAGGTATTCCTCTAATATAAATATCTAGTATTAATCTAATAATAGTTTCTTATTTCCTTTTAGCTCTTTTAACTAACTATTCTTTTACTATTTTACGGCAAGAGTAGTAGGTTCGAATCCTATAGTAAATAAGCGTGACCAGTAGTTATATACTTTCTAATTATATGAACTATATATAGTGACTACTACTAGCTATTAGCTTTTACTAATAGCTATTAATAGTTAATAACTATTAATAATTAGTAACTATTAATAGCTAGTAATTATCAATAGTTAGTAATAGGTATTAACAACTAGCTAGTATTAGTATTACATAACTATAATCCTATAATAAATAATTATAACAGATATAGGCCTATATATACTTTCTAAATTTATTACCTATTATTTTAATTAAGTATATCTTACTATTTAAAGTTTCCTCTATTTAAATAATTCCTTAGAACTAGTAATATCTAGTAGGTATATAAGGTAAGAGCTAACTACTAGGTATAGCTTCTTTTATAGGGTTCCCGAGAAGTATATAACTTTAAATAGATTAAAGACCTTCAATCTAACCACAAGTTTCCTCTATTTAAATAGTTCTTTAAAACTAGTAGTATCTAGTAGGTATATAAAGTAAGAGCTAACTACTAGGTATAGCTTCTTTTATAGGGTTCCCGAGAAGTATATAACTTTAAATAGATTAAAGACTTTCAATACAACTATTAATAATATATAATATTATATTTTCTAGTTTGTTTGGTAGTAATTACTTTTATAAAAAGCTTTAAAAAATATATAGTTATAATGTTAGGAGTATATAGTTCTTTTTATTTTAAATATTTAATATATAGAAGAACATATTGTTAAACTTAAAGAATGATCTATTCAAGCTTTTTAGTTCTAATAAATATTTATAGAATTTGTTAGATTTAATATTAGTATAATATACTTTCCTAAGTATTTTTTAGTACTTCTATCTAATCTGATTTCTATTATAATATATATTACTTAATTATTCTATACCTACTTAATATAGTAGTTTAATGTCTAGCTAGCCTTTACCGTTTAATAGTAAGAGTAGTAGGTTCGAATCCTACAGTAAATAAGTGTGACTAAGAAGTATATACTATATACTTTCTAATTATATAAAACTATATAATAACTACTACTAGTTATTGGCTCTTACTAAAAGCTATAATAGCTAGCGACTATTCATAGCTAGTAGTAGGTATTGCTAGCTAGTAGTATTAGTATTACGTAACTGTAGTCCTATAATAAGTAACTATAATAAATATAGGTTTATATATACCTTCCGTATTTATTACCTATTATCTTAACTAACTATATTTGCTATTTGAGGTTTCCTCTATTTAAATAGTTCCATGGTACTAGTAGTATCTATAGAGTATATAAAGTAAGAGCTAATAACTAGGTATATTTCCTTTAAAAGGTTCCGGAGAGGAATACAACTTTAAATAGATCAAAGACCTTAAATATAACTACTTAATTACTCTATATCGTATCTAATTTACCTTTTCTAAAATTAGTTTTCAATCTATTTATATCCCAGAAAATATATTCAGGATAATATTAGTATTTCTAAGTATATAATAGTATTCTAATTAAAATTATGAAACGTATTCTACTAGAAAAATAAAATATAAATTAGCTTTTTTTCTATTAGCAATAAGTAATATTTTTAGACTATTATACTTAGAATAGAAATATAATCCATTCATATAATTAATACAATTTTCTTAACTAATTAGATTAGTATTTATTTTTAAATAGATTAAGCTAAATATGCAATTTTCAGTTTTATAAATAATGTCTTATCTTAATACTGATAAATACTTAATTAGTATGACGAATTAATTAAACTAAGGAATATAGTATATATTCTCTAGGTTTCTAGTTATTTTCTTTTTTTTCGATATAGAAAAGCAAAGTATTATATCTATGTTCTTATGAAATAGAAATTTAAAAAATAGTATCTAGTTACTTTTACTCTGTACCTAGAATAGTATCTAAGCTCTTTACTTTATATATAGATTTAACTATAAGCTTTACCTAATAATAGTATTTATACTAATACTAGCTTATAACTAGTTATAATAGCAATAGAATTACTTATTAAATAGTAATGAAATTACTTATTATTATAGATAATTATACCCCCAGTTCCGACATTTAACCCTATAGTAGTAGAAGACCTCGTAGTAATAGTCTATACTAACGAACTATTATTAGCTTCGACTATTATATTAGGGGCCGAAGGCTGTTAGTGTAGTGCCTAATAGTATATAACCTACCTTAAAAAATAGTATTTAGTTTAAATTATAATAAATTAAATTAATTTCTATCGTAAGTACTAGCGTAATATGTTTAAAAGTATTAATTTTGATATTAACTGAGAAACTATCTTTATATAGTAGTACTTTCGTTTTTAACTAGTAGTAATTCCTTATTTATATCTTTATAATAGTACTTTTATTTTCTAATCTTGAAAGCGTTTAATTTGAAATATATATCTTAATATAAAATACTATAAATATCCTATTATACTAATCTATTTCTCCAAACCTACTAGAGCCTTTGGAAATTAATATTTTTAAACTCTATATTTTATCTTTAGTATATAAAAATCTAAAACTATCTATTTTAAAACTCAGTAGGTTAACTAAGAAGAATTCTATAAATACTTGTCTGTTTAAAATCTAAAATTATAATAATTGAATAATTTAGAAATTATATCTAATTATTAATAATATTAGTTTATAATCTCTAAAGTAATTACTATATTATTAATAAATACCGAGTTGAAATCCCAGTATAGTTAAAGATTTTATCTATAAACTATTAAATATATACTAGGGGAGGAGCCGATAGCTCGCTCTCTACTATAACTATTAGTAGATATATTATCCCCTGAAATATAACTTTAGCTCTCCTACTCCTTTACTAATTACTATAACTAGCCCCTTACTATTCTAGGGCTAAACTCCTTATAGCTATAGCTAGTATGCTTACCCTATATTAACTTTTTTATAGATAATAAATAACTAATAACTCTTTCTATAATAACTTTATACGTTTTATCCTTTTATACCCTTATAATTATATATAATTCAAATATTTTAAGATATTTAATTACTATCAACTATAAGTACTCTATTTGAATATTTATCATAACTTTAATATTTATAACTTTAATATCCCTACTAAATTTTACTTATCCCTAAAATAAAACTTTAAACTACTAATATAAAAGTTCTCTACTACTAATATAAGCTAATTTATAATTTCTATATAAGTATAATAAGACTTAGCTTACTCTTATTAGTAAATAATCTTGATATATTAATTAAGTATAGCTAGTGTATAAATAATGCCTATATGAATACGGATACTTCTAGTATAACTAGATAGTTGTTAAAACCCCTATAATTATATTATTATAATATATTAAAATATCTAGTAATTAGTATTATAGTGAAGTATTGATATTAAGGTATTATCTAATTAATATCTACTTTCTTATATTATTAGTTAAGTATAATAACTTATAAGATAACTAGATAATTTTCTTTTAATATCTATAAATTACTTATTAATTATAGTATTTAGAATAATTCTATTAAAACCTAGTCTAATATACTAATAGCTTTAGTTATAATAGTTATAGCTAGATATTTCTATACTTATCTCGTAACTATCTTTTTATAAATAGCTATATAGATTTCGAGGAGATTTTAGTTCTATTATAAAAGTCATAGAAAAGCGATAAATCACGGAATACCTAGCTCTTAATACTCTATTTTGATCTATCTTCACGAAAGTAAAAAAAGTTCTTAACCCTATAACTTTAGTAGTTACTTTTAGCTATATATACTAAGCCTTAGTCTTAATGAAACCTTCTCTATATAAACTTTTACTATAAAGTCTTCTATTACTATAAAGTTAAATATTAGAATTAGGGGTATAATTATCTATAATAATAGGTAATTCTATTATATTTTAACTAATTATAAGCTAGTATTAGTATGAATACTATTATTAGGTAAAATTCATAGTTTAATCTATATATAAAGTAAATAGCTTAGATACTATTTTATATATGGAGTAAAAGTAACTAAATTAAATATATACTAGTAAACTTCTAAATCTTATTAGTATTACTATAAGTTTTCTCTATCCTCGATAACTGATAATTATTTACTTTTCTTAATACTCTTTAACAATTAGTATTTGATAGGATTATTACCTAATATTAATTACTATTATAAACTTCTTCTTATAGATTTTATATATAACTTCTAATTAGAAGAATATAAAATAAGTATCTAGAATACTATTTTTATTAATTAGTCTTAAATCTATAACTATTTATAATTTTTCTTTCTGTTTACTATTCTTTAAATTATGTAAATTAATACTCTAAAAACTATAAGGATAAGGTTATATTAAAAGTCTTTAATCTATTTAAAGTTATATACTTCTCAGGAACCCTTTAAAAGCAACTATACCTAGTAGTTAGCTCTTACTTTATTTACTTTATAGATACTACTAGTTTTAAGGAACTATTTAAATAGAGAAAACCTTAAATAGTAAAATATAGTTAGTTAATACGATAGCTAATAAATATAGAAAGTATATTATAAAGGGAAAGTATAGGCTTATATCTATCATAATTACTCTTCAAGGATTATAATTATATAGAACTAATACTAGCTAGCTAGTAATATTTATCGCTAGCTATAGTGGGGGGATATTAAAAACGGTCAACGACGAGATCCTCACCCAAAATCCACTAATCTTAATCTTTTGAAATATAAGTATTTAAAGTACTATAGGACTAAAAAGCTACTAGATTATTAATATAGCTAAATAAATAGTAAAATATATATATACTTAAAACCTATGAGAATCTAGGTATATATAATAATACTAGAAAATCTTAAAGTTAACCTTTAAGGTTTTAGATTAGATTTCATCCACTAAAGGCCCTATAATATGCCCTGAAGCTAAAATTTCAAAACTAGCAGATTTTCAACTTTAAATATTTCGTTATATATAGATCTAAAAATTCTATATTTTATATATATTAAACTAACTTATATAATAAATCTAAGTATAGATTTTTGAAAACTTAAATTTATAACTTCCCTTTTTATCTACGATGTACAAATCGAGTTTTTGGCGATTTTTGGTGTGAAATTCGTGTTTTTTGGCCATTGACCGTTTTTAATGTCCCCTCATTGTAGCTATTAATAGTTACTAGCTATTAATAGCTAGCGATAGCAAGTACTGATAGCTAGTAGTAGTTAATATATATAGTTTATATAATTAGAAAGTATATAGCTACTAGTTATACTTACCTACTATAGGATTCGAACCTACTACTCCTACCGTAATAGTAAGAGCTAGCTAGACGTTAAACTACTATATTAAGCGGGAACTCTAAAACCTATATATAAATTAATTAATTTGAATTAGCTTTTTTATATCTTATATTATACTTTATATCTAGAAACTAGTAGATCTCCAGGTTAACTAAGTATAAATATTATATAGCTTTTTTATAACAGTTTTCTATTAATAATATGATAATTCTCTTGTATTCTTCTATATTAATCTATCTTTCTAATATCTAAAGAAATTAAATATTTAGTAATAATCTTGAAGACTTTTTAAATAAACTTCTTAGAATAATCATAAGCTATAACTTCTTATAAAATAAAAGTAGTATTTTTATTAGACTTAAATTTTAAACCTAGCTTTTAGTTTTAATATAACTTATTAGTAATAGCCAAATAAGAATCTTCGCTATTAAAATAATTAGAAATTGAAATTCTATTTGTTTTTAAGTCATAGATTATTATTTCCTTATAATTATTAGTAGAGATATATCTAGTCTTATAGTTTTTAATATTTTCCTAATTATCTAATAAGTAGTTATATATAAGTACTAAAAGTTATTGACCTATTACTATATAAATTCTACTATTATTAATAAGTTAAAGTATCAATATATTAATTTTAAACTTTATAAAGTATTAACTACAATATATATCAAAGTTTTTAGAAGAAGTGTTAAGCTTCTAGTTAGTTTTACTAGATAAGTATCAAGTATTCTTTTAGTATATACTTGTATTAGCATCTCTAGGCTTTAATATAAATTAATTCTAATAATCTTTTTAGTATTAAAAATATTAATTCTATTAACAGCTTCAAATTCTTAACTTAATAGGATTCTAGTATCAAGTTTATTAGTTACCTAAACTCTAATATTGAGTTTCATTACTTTAAAAGAACTATTAATTATTCTTTAATAGAATAGTAGAAATATTACCTATCTTGTAATTAATAAAATTCCTATTTCTAGTAATTACATAATTAAATCTATATTAACTCAATAGTCTAGTAACTAATCTAGTATATCCTTTGGAATAAAATATCTTATAACTCCTATATTAATATATATATTAAATACTATACTATTGAGTATACTTCTTATTTGAATATAAATATAAGTATTTTTATATTTAGTTACTTTTACTCTATACCTGGAATAGTATCTAAGCTCTTTACCCTATATATAGATTTAACTATAAATTTTACCCGATAATAGTATTCATGCTAATACTAGCTCATAACTAGTTAAAATAGTAATGAAATTACCTATTATTATAGATAATTATACCCCTAGTTCTAATATTTAACCCTATAGTAATAAGAAGACCTTATAGTAATAATGAGGGAACGTTTTATCAAGACTAGCTAAGGCTTAATATATATAACTAAAAGTAACTACTAAGGTTATAAAGTTATAAAGTTAAGAACTTTTTTAAACCTCTTAAAAATAGAATAAAATAAAATACTTACTTCAAGATATAAAAACTAAACATTCTATAATCTATAACTTTTCTATAACTTTTATAATAGAACTAAAATTTCTTTAAAGTCTATATAGCTACTTATGAAAAGATAACTATAAAGTAAATATAGAAATATCTAGCTATAATGATTATAACTAAAGCTATTAGTATATTAGACTAGGCCTTAATAAAATTATTCTGAATACTATAATTAAAAAGTAATCTATAGATATTTAAAAAAGAACTATCTAGCTATCCTATAAATTA
>RYZW01002584.1:0-11787 GCA_004367215.1 Colletotrichum trifolii
ACTAATAACTTAGATAATTAAACTACTAACTAAATCTATCTATATCTTATTCTTTATAAAATCTAAAATAACTTATTAATATTATAATTATAGTTTCCTAAAGATAACTATATATATTATTCCTAGGATTATATAGAAAAAGGTTTCAATATTTACTTATTAAGGTTAATCTATATTTTAATAATCTTAGTAAAATATATCTCTTAGTTAATACCTAAAACAATACCTATTTAGTATAATTATAGTAATATAATTAATATAAAATTCTACTATCTTATAAACTCCTTCCTAATTACTCTATAATAATTATAACTACTATTAACCTAGATAGAGAAAAGAAACTTATTATTTATTAATATAGAAACTAGGAAAAATAACTTATCTATTTACTTCTATTTTTTTCTAGTCTTATTTATTATTATAATATTATTCTTAATAGTTATATTAATTTACCTCCTAAAGAACTCTTTCTAGAGAACTAAGTTTTTTTCTTATTATTTATAATCCTTTTATCTAACTATAAAACCTAAATATTAGTTTTAGTAATTACTAGTAAATAGGTAAATTATACTCTATATTCTGTAATAAAATAGGTTTTAGTATTATAATATATATAAATACTAGCCTATATATATACCTAGATAATTATAAAGTCTACCTAATAAACTTTATATACCCCTATAATAAGAGTTAATTAGGGTTTATTAGCTATAATAGTTTACTTATTTAACCCCTTATAGTAAAAAGAGGTAGTAGTATAGTAGTATTATACTAGTATTTTAATAGCCTAGGCTATTCCTATATTTATTATCTATATATCCCTATTCTAATTAACTATTAGTTCTAGCTAGGGAAAAGACTATAGCTATCCGTAGTATTATAACTCTATATTAAGGAACTATAGCTATCTATAGTATCGCGACTCTATATTAAAGATCTCGAGATCTATTATAATTATATAATAATACTAAATAGTAGCATAATAGTCTATTTAGCTAATATTATAGCTAATAATAACTATCTAAATTCAATAAAAGAAAACTAGATAGAAATAGTTTAGCTTAATATCCCCTACCTAATTATACCCCCTTACTTATCCTATAGTTAATTTAAACTTAATAAAGAACTTAGTAAATATTTATTTAAACCCCTAATAGAAATAACGAATCTTCTTAAAAACTTAAATACTATAATAAAAGTTCTTATAATACTTAGTAAAATACTAGAAGAATATATTAATATCCTAACTATACTATAGCCCTTATATAGTATAAAAGTTACTAACCTATATCTAGACTTTAAATAATAAACTAATTTATAAATATTACTAGAAATCCTCAGGTCCCCTAATAAAAACCTAATTAACCTCTAACAAATAAACTAGTTTATAAGTATTACTAGAAATCCTTAAGTCTCCTAATAAAAACCTAATTAATTTCTAACTTATATTATATAATTATCTACTATATAGGAAAATAGAGAGTATTACTATTAAAAGTAGTATTAATAAAGAGTAGTTTTTACTTTAGAGAAAATACTTATAATACTTATAAAGTTATATTATAGTCCTATTAGAACTTCGCGAAAATATCTCGAAAAACTTAGTTTTTTTCTTCTACTAAATTAGTCTACTATTAATCTATTAGAACCCCTACTGAAGGTTTTAGAGTAATAATATTTACTATTATCTTTTTACTATCTACTATTTCTTTTATTATTTACTATTTACTACTAAGTTAAACCTAGGTAAAAAGTTTATTAATATTAGAAGCTAATTATAAAAAGTACTTTAGTAGTACTTTAATAGTATTATAATAAACTCAAAAAGTTTGTACCNAAACTCTTTACTAGACTATAGAAGTAATAGTTATACAGAGCCTTAATAGTAATATCCTATACAAGCCCTAAGGCTTAGGTCTGTGATAGACTTAGTTATTACTATTTAAGTATTACTTATAAAGTTAATTATTTTATAGTATCTTAGGAATTTCTACTAATTAGAAATTAAGGATTAGAGAAATAAATATAGTAGAGTATTCTTCTATAAACTTATTTACTTATTCAGAGTTATAGAAATTACGAATAATTAATATTGAAATTAGTTTGATACTTATAGTAAGTAACTTACTTAATAAATTATCTTAGAAGAAATAGATTTTTACAAACTAAGTATTACGAGGAAGTAATTTATAAGGCTAAATTATAATATTAAGTTAATAATAAAGAAGGGGTATAGAGTTATAAATCTTATAAGATCCTAGATTTAGTATATAATAATATATATATATGTATAGAGAGAAGTTCTAAGATCTATCTTTTAGGATAAAATACTTCTTTTTATAGCCATAAGTTTATAAAAAGTAAATCCTAGTTATTATAGATCTAAGAAAAAATAAATTACTACTCCTATCATAAATAGTAAGCGAATAGTAATATTATTTAGATAAAAGGCTTTTTATTAATACTAAGGGGTATAAAAGGAAAATTTCCTCTTCTGAGTTAGTTAGTCTTTTTCTTTATTAAATATACTTTAACTCCTCCTATTACTTATTTTTATCTATAAATTACCCTATTACTATATTACGATTTAATTATTTTCTCTTTAGTAAAGTAACTAATATTCTAAGAACGCGATTCTTTAATACATTTTATAAGATCTTTTTAATTTATAATTTAAGTCTCTATATTCCTTGGGAAATTATTAATAATATATTATACTAGGTCTTAATTGATCCTTCCTAGCTTTTAGTATATGTTCTTCTTTTTACTTTATACTAAATATCTTAACTAAGATATTTTTTAAAGTTTTTACTAGTTTTATATTCTTTAGACTTAAGATACCCTAGAATAAATATTTCGAAATAGGCTTTACTTATTAGGTTTATAGTTTTGAGTTTCCTATATAAATATAGGTAAACTTCTAGTAAGCTTTTATAAGACTTTATAGCTATAAACTTATTTAAGAATATACTTGAAGTATATTCGCGCTTCGTCGATAAGTATTTATCTATAGCAGTATTACTCTCTAGACTAAAACCTAGGTTTATAAGTTATTTTAATATTTAGTTACTATCTATAATTTCTTTATTTAAAGATATAGTAGCTGAAATACTATCCTTTATAGCTATTATAAGAAGTATACTTATATAACTTATAATACGAAAACTAGTTTTTAGGTCTATAATTTATATTTGAAGTATATTTTGTTACCTAGTAACTTTTATACTAACTATTTCTTTTACAAAACTTAAAATACCTATTCTTTTACCTCTAAAATAATTGATAAGAAATTTAGTTTTAGTTTCTATTATATAAATAAAATATATTATCTTAGTAGTAAATATAATAATTTCTTTATTCCTAAATTAAAGATTCTTTAAGAGTTCGAGAAAACTATTATTAATACTATTAATATATTTCTTTTTAAGAAGTAGTATAAAATAGATTTTCTTTAATAGAAGAAGGACTTTAAGGTTCCTAATAAATTTTTCGCCTTCTTAGTTTATCTTTTTATATATAATCTACCTATTATATTTAGTATTACTTTTCTTATTAAAAAGTATAAGTCTTAGATTTAAAAGTAATATTTTCTTATAAGATCAAAGTTATTAGTCTTTATATTTATAGAATTAGGTCTATTAATAGGAATAAAGTAATTATTATTTAGTATGTCTATGAATATAACCTAGTTATTATAAGTAATAGAAAAATAATAAGAATAATAATAAAAAGTAAAGAATAATAAAATAAGAAAAGTATTTTATAAGTATTTATTATATTTATTATCTTTGTCTTCTTTCCTTGAGTTGATCAATTTGTTTTATAAGTAAATTTCTTTTTCTCCCTAAAGTTATAGATTATATCTTATTAGCTAGAAATTTCCTTAAACTTATACTTATTAAAGAAAAATATTTAGAATAAAAGAAATAAGTATTTAAATAAGTATAATAACTAAATAATAAATCTATAAATCTTTTTCTAAATAAATAAATACTATACCTATCCCAGTTAAACTATTATATCCTAGTATTAATCCTTTAATAACTAGGCTATTACTAGAATTTAAATCTTAAACTTAGGATCCCGTAGTATTTTCTCTACTATATACTTAATATTTAGGAAGCGTTCCCATTATTAAGTAGTTAACCTGTCTAAAATGTCGTCGTTAGTTTCTCCGGGGATTATAGGTTCCTCTTCTTTTTCTTCTTTTTTATTATCTTTTCTTATAAATATTCCTTAAATTAGGAAAACTTTAGATAATTCTTTTTCTAGATTAGATCTACGAATATCTAGATCTATAGGTTCCTAATACTTTTCAGGTATTTATATAAGTTTCTATAATTTTTTTTTTCAATATTGCTTTAGTAATCTTTTTTCTATATAGGGTTTCTAGTTAATATAATAAAGAGTCAAGTATTTATGAATGAATCCGAAAAAAGCTTATCTATTAATATTCGAGCTTCTTATCAGAAGACTTATTAATTACTTTTTTGATATTATAAATTAAAACTAAATTACTAAGTTCTAATTACTTATCCTATAAAGTATTCCCCCTTTTGTATTGAAACTTTCTACTATTTTCTAGTATTAGTCTATAATTATTATTACTACTATTTCCCAATCCCTATCTAATTGTGTAAAAGTATGGATTTTTATACTTAACTCTTCCTTAGGTGTTTTTACTAATGCCTAGTCTAATATTCTCTATATTAGTATAAGTATCTTAATTGGTGTAACTATTTTGTATCTGTATTTTAAATAGAAAGGCGTAAATCCTATTAATACTTATATTATTATTCGATCTATAAATAAAGTTATAGGTAGAAGGGGCCTAGGGTTTTTACTACTATTACTTTATAGTTATACTAATAATATATAAGTAATAAATTAATATCTAATTTTAATAACTCTATTAGCTTGTGGGTTATATACTAAGGTAACTTTATACTTTAGCCTATATTATCTATTAAATTTGATAATAAACTTCTTATTTTTAAACTTTTTATTTATAATAAAAATATTATAGAAACTATAATATATAATAACTTCTTCTTATAAAAACTTCGTAATTACTTTCGAAGTTAGTTTTAGAAGCTATTCAATTTCTAGTTAGCCTATAAATATATCTCTAATTTTAATAAAATACTATTTTCCTATTTTCTAAATATCTAAGTAGATATAGTTAAAAGGTAATCCCTGAGGAGTAGTAAATCTATAAAAGTTTCTTATTTTATACGTTCTCCTCTTCTAATAATCCGGATAATACTTAACTGTTTCCCTTATCTCCTTATATATATTAGGCTAATAATACTAATTAGCTAATTTTTTATAAATTATTTCCTTCCTTAATATCTATTCTTATTATATATTATTAATATTAGCTTCTTCTTAGTATCTTCTTTATTAATAATCTATCTTAGAAGTATACGAAATAGTATTAGATAGGTGAATAATAGTTTGTCTTATAGTTAAAAGGTTAAAACATCTTACTTAAAAGCTCTAAAGTAGTTAGGGTTAATTCCTAGAAACCCCTTTAGTATTACTAAATAGTAAATAATTTGTTTTATCTTTCTTAATTAGGTTTATAAATAGTCTAATACTATAGATAGGAAAGTCAAAACCTTATTAATCTAGCGTATTCTATCTACTAAGATTTCTATCTTAAATACCTCCTTAATTCATTAATTATTCCTTAAAACATATATTTTTTCGAAGAAATCTCTAATATTTATATCTATAAAGAAGATTTATATATTAATCTAGTTATCTATATTACTGTGAAAGGCTAGGCTTAGGCTATAATTTAGCTATAGGGAGTATAAATACTATTTATTTTAGAACTAAGGAGTAAAAGAGAGGTTTTTATAAAAACGTGAATAGTCTACTTAAGAGTAGTACTAGAAACTTATTAGTAGCTTACTAATACCTAGCTTCTTAGGTATAGTTATTAGGACTCGGGTAAAGCTAGAATTAACTAGTTAAATATAGTTTATAATATTACCTTTTTCTTTACTAGTAATATACTAAGGTTATTTTATTAAGGTTTCTATTATAATTATTAATTAGTTTAAAATATACTTTATATTGATTTAATACTTCTATCTCTTATATTATATCTACTATTTCTTATATAGTATCTATAAATCCTTTCTATTTAATAAAAGCTTACTATTACTACTTTCTATTTACTTAGTATTACCTTATTACTAGTATATCCTTAACTTCTTATTCTATTTCGCTGTTATTATTAACTATAAATAGTAATTATAAGTTAATAATTTCTTAGTTAAATAGGGGGTTACTAGTTACCCTCTAGAGTAAATTAATATAAAACTTAGAATAAACTATCCCCGGTATATTTAACTTAATAATATATAGTATAATAATTTATATAATTTTATATTTATAGTATAACTAGTCTAGTTTCTTATTTAGCTATAGTAATTTATAGTTTGAGATATTTAACTATACTTTATCGCTTACCTAATACCTATCTATAGAATACTAGTATTTATTAGCTGAAATTTTACTCTACTACTAAGCTACTGTAATTTTAGCTTAGATAAATCCTATAATATCTTTTATTCTTTTAACTAATAGCTAGGTAATAGCCTCCCCCTTAAATACTATTCTTCCTATATCCTTAATAGTAAGTATAGGATTAATATAGTAACTATACTTTATAAAGAATAATATAGTTTTAATACTTAAATTATACTTATTCTATAAAATAAGCTATATAATAAATAGTAAATCCCCCTAGTTATCTTAGGACTAGTATATATAAACCTATAGTATAACTTAAATCTCCTAATTCTAGTATTCTATTTTTCTATTAGTCTAGGAGTAGTAATTAGTACTAAATAGTTATATAATTCCTATTAAGTAGTAAAACTCTTTCTAGAACCTATTTACCTAGTTTAAACTATAATTACTAATAATAGACTATATTATCCTATAAACTTTATAGTAATAGCTAAGGAACTACTAAATATATACTTTAACTTCTATAGTATCTATTTTTTTAAGTATTACTAACTTACTTAGTTTATTAATAATAACTTAAAAATACTAGCCATTTCTCTTTCTAGTTAGTAAGAGATTAGTAATAAAATCTATTAATAAATTAGAGTATAACTAGTTAAGTACTAGGAAAAGCTTTAAAAAACCCTTCTTTACTTATTTCTAGATATATATACTACTATAAATATTATAGTTCTATATAAATCTCTTTATAATCTATAACTAGTTTAGCTAGAAGAACTTCTTATTTATAATCTTAAATATACTATTCTTTTCTAAATAACTAGTAATAGTAAAGTTATATAACTCTTAAACTAACCTTATTTTTAACTTATTAAGAAAGTTCTCTTTATTATTACTTCTAGGTATTTATATCCTCCCATGAAATATTAAATATTTAAAATTATCTAGTTAATATTTAGAGATCTAAACTTTTAAGTATAAATTAGAAGAGAAGTTATATTCCCCCTACTAAATAGCTATTTTAGCTTTTTAAAATATTATATTTTTTCTACTATATAGATCTAGAACTCCTTAAAATTAAATCTTCTATTAAAAACTAGTAATTCCTCTGACTTAATCCTCTTTACGTAGAAATCCCTAAATTATATATTATTAAGGATAACCTAAATAATTTATCCTTATAGTTTTTTATTATCCTATCCCTTAAGTATATCTTACTTATACCTCAATAAAGTATCTAGGACTACTATTTAAAACTTTAAATAATATTTAATATAGAAATTAAATTAAGATAACTTTTCTACTTACTAATTCTACTTTTTAGTAAACTATTATTTTTTTATAAAATACTTGAGATTTTTATAATTTAGAAATACCTTAAACTACTTAATAGTTAAAAGTTTAACCTTCTAGGCCTATAAGTATACTAATATTACTAATAACTCTTTATTATAAATTAGGTAGTTATATTTTATAGGGGATAATTATTAGGAATAGAAGGTTATTAGGTAAATTATATTTATACTATCTTCTTAAGTTAGAACTCTTTCTAGTATAAACCCGGAATAGTTAATCTCTATAGTAGTAATAGCCTTAAGGTTAAATATATAGAATACTAGTTCTTCTATAAAGAAATATTTAAGCTTAGTAAAAGTAACTTCTTATTCTACTCTTTATTAGAAAAGGAAATCTTTCTAGGTTAGTTAGGTTAATAGTTCTATAATCTTACTATACCTAAGGATAAAATCCTTATAATAATTATAAAATCCTAAGAAATTTTAAACCTTTTTTATAAACCTAGGGAAAAACTAATTCCTAATTATAACTAGTTTAAAAAGGTTATAAAAGATACCTTTTCTTACTATTAAGATAAACCCTATATATTTTACTATTATTACTAAAAATTTATATTTTTCTTAGATCTAGAGATAACCTAGTACTAGTAAAGTAGTTAAAAACCTTCTATACCTAAGCTTTATAGTCTTTTTTTAACTTAGTAGTATAAATTAAGATATTATTAATATATATTATAATAAAATTATCTAGGAACTTATATAATATCTTATTAATATATTACTAGAATATTACTAAAGTCTTAGTAAACCTAAAAAGGTAAATANATTATTAATATATACTATAATAAAATTATCTAGGAACTTATATAATATTTTATTAATATATTACTAGAATATTACTAGGGCCCTAGTAAGCCTAAAAAGGTAAATTATCTACTTAAAAAAGTTATATTAAGTATAAAATACTATTTTTTCCTAGTCTTTTTCTTTAATCTATATTTTATAGAAAACTATAATAATATTAAGTTTTGTAAACTAGTAAGTACTAGTAACTTTCTAGAAAGTCTCTAATATAAGAAATAATAAGTATCTATCTTTTTTTATAATTATATTTAAAGCTTTATAGTTTATATAGAACCTAATACTTCTACTAGGTTTCCTAATAAAAAGAATAGGTATTCTAGTAGCTAATCTACTAGTTTTAATAAACCCTTTATTAAAGAAATCTTCTAGTATTTTCTTAAGTACTAGTAGTTCTTATTATAATATACTATAGAGGAAGCTTTAAAGTAGGGGGGGATTATTCCTATCCTTATTAGGTATTAATAAGATTACATAATCTAGTAACTTTTTACTAATAAGTACCTAATAGGCTTTCTCTAGGTTAAATAAATCTGGGAACTTTTTAAGTATACTTACTAGGATATACTTCTTTAAATTGACTAAAACCTTTAGTATTAGAGTTTTCTTAATATCCTCGAGGCTAATAGATATTACCTAGTAAATTCCTAGTATTAAGCTTTGCGTCCTAGTAATCCTTTAATATATAATTAAAAAGGAATTCGTATTTAAAAGGTATACTAACTAAATTTCCTAAATCCTAGTAGGTTCTTCCTAGTATTCTAGGTATACTATAACCCCTCTTTTACTATACTTTATCTACTAAGTATTAGTATTATATATAATATAGNCTTATTATTTTATAGTTATACAAAAATAATGTTTCTTAATTTTTAAATAATCTAAGTATTACTAATTATTTAGCTAGTTATTAGATAAGAGTTATAATCTACTCCTTATAAACCTCTTACTATTTTTATATCTATTCTTAGTATATTACTATTTAGGACTATATAGTTTTAAGTATTTTATTTAGTTACTTTTACTCTATACCTGGAATAGTATCTAAGCTCTTTACCCTATATATAGATTTATCTATAAATTTTACCTAATAATAGTATTTATACTAATACTAGCTTATAACTAGTTAAAATAGTAATGAAATTACCTATTATCGTAGATAATTATACCCCCAGTTCCGACATTCAACCCTATAATAATAGAAAACCTCATAATAATAATCAGGGAGAGCTTTATCAAGACTAGGGCTTAATATACATAGCTAAAAATAACCACTAAGGTTATAAAGTTAAGAACCTTTATAAACCTCTTAAAGATAGAATAAAACAGAGCACTTATTTTAAGATATAAAAGCTAAGTATTCTATGATTTATTACTCTTCTATATCTATACTTTTACGATAGAACTAAAATCTCCTCAAAATCTATATAGCTACCTATAAAAAAAAATATAGAATAGGTATAGAGATATCTAGCTATAACTATTACAACTAAAGCTATTACTTCATTAAAATAAACTTTAATTAAATTATCCTAAACACTATAATTAATAAGTAGCTTATAAATATTTAAAAAAAGATTATCTAGCTAACCTATAACCTACTACACCAAGCCAATAATATCAGGGACTAAATATCGATTAAGTAATACCTTAATATTAATATACTACTATAATACTAATTACTAGATACTTTAGAGTATTATAATAACACGATTATAGAAGTTTTAAAAACTATCTAGCTATACTAGGAATATCCGTATCTATATAAGTATTATTCATAGATTAGCTATTAGTTATAATTAATTAGTATATTAAAATCATTTACAAATAAAAGTAGGCTAAGTCCTACTATACTTATATAGAAATCATAAGTTAGCTTATATTAATAGTAGAGAACTTTTATATTAGTAATATAAAATCTCATCTTAGGGGTAGGTAAAACTTAGTCTAGGGGACATTAAAGTCACAGATATCAAAGTTATAATAAACGTTTGAATACAATACCTATAGTAAGCAATAATTAAATATCTCGAGATATTTAAATCATACATAGCTATAAGGGTATAAAGGTATAAAGGCGTGAAGGTGTAAGGTTATCGCGGAAGGAATTATCAGTTATTTATTATCTACAAAAAAGTTAATATAGGGCAGGTATACTAGCTATAGCTATAAAGGGTTTAGCCTTAGATTAACTAGGAGCTAGCTATAGTAGTTAGCGGGGGGTAAGAGGGCTAAAGTTATACTTCAGGAGGCAACATATCTACTAATAATCATAATAGAAAACAAGCTATTAGCCCCTCCTAGTACTTATCTATAAAATATTATTACTTATTAATTAAAGCTTTATTCTACTATTAAGCTACTATAGTCTTAGCTTAGATAAATCCTATAATATTCTTTATCCTATTAATTAGTAATTAAATAATATCTTCTCCCTTAGATATTTCCCCTTTTATATATTTAATAGTAAATATAAAGTTAATATAATAACTATACTCTATAAAGAATAGTATAGCCCTAATACTAGAATTAAATTTATTCTATAAAATAAACTATTTAGTAAAAAATAAGTCCCCCTAGTAATCCTAAGACTAGTATATATATAACTATAATATAGCTTACATCTCCTAATTCTAATACTCTATTTCTTTATTAATCTAAAGATAGTAACTATTGAACTAATACTAAGTACTAGTAAAAGTCTCAGGGAACAATACAACTATTAACTATAAAAGAATAAGGAGTTTAAAGTAGTATCTGAAAATAGTACTAGTATTAGTAGAAATAGTAATAATAATAAGAAGTTCGGATTCTATAGAAGTAGGGAATTTTACTATCTATATAACTAAAATAGAGTTTATCTTCAGAAAAGTTAACCTTATATTATATAGAATATTTAGAGCTCCGGGACACACAGGCTACTAAAACCTTAAATATNAAAAACTACTAGCTATAAATAGTAGGGAGCTTAACTATAATAAGGAGCTTTTTTAAGTAAGAGACTAGTATAGTCTCTAGTAAAGAGATCTAGACTATATTAAGCTAGTTATAGTTTCTAGTATTTATAAGGATTTTCTTAAATTATAGGAGAAAAGTAGTAAGCTTCTTAGTATCTTTCTAGTAGAGGGATTATAGCTAAGTAATA
>RYZW01002586.1:0-11785 GCA_004367215.1 Colletotrichum trifolii
ATAATTAAGATAAATAGTTTAACCTAATATTTTACTAGTAACCTTATTTTTCTAATTACTAAAAAGAGATAAAGTTTATTATTAGAGTAATATAGAAGGTAATATTATAGAAATATAATTTAACTTCTTTACTTTCTATAATTTAAATAAATATCTTAGTATTTCTATAGTTTTTAATTAGTATAAACTTTATATTATACTAAATATAATCTCTTACTAGAACTCCTCGAAATATTATAAAATACTCTATATCTCAGAAAATATAAACTAAAATACCTAAATTAAAAATAAAAAAAATAGCCCTTGATTAGTATAAACTTTATACTGTATTAAATATAATCTCTTACTAGAACTCCTCGAAATATTATAAAATACTCTATATCTTAGAAAATATAAATTAAGGTATTTAAATTAAAAATAAAAGAGTTTTAGAGGAAATATTACTAAAGCTTCTCTTTATGGTATACTTACTATATAGTATTATAATTAATTTAGCTAGAAAACTAGCTATATAACTACTATTATCTAAAGTTTTAAACTTTTCTTAAGAAATCTAAATCTAAAATAAATAACTATTTAATATTCTCTTTAGTTAAAATATTTAGTACTTATCTTTTATAAGCTAACTAAAAATATATATAATAATAATACGCTAATAAGTAGTTTAGGCTATACTTTAAATATATAGAAATTTATCTAAGTTTTAGAAATATCTCTTACTATTTTAAATATTCGAAGTAATTATAGGAGTTTTAGTTAAAATATTAAAAATACTATAGCTTATTTTGCTATATTAAAGAAACTTAGGGAAATACTAAATAGCCTCTATAATAACTAAGATAACTTTATCTAAAAGTATTAAATCTAAATAATTAAAAATTATAAATTGATAGCTTTATAAATAAGTTTTAATAGGTAAATAAACTAGCGAAATTATAAAATTATATATTTATAGTATTTTAGTAATAGATAGAATATAGTTAACTATTTAAGCTTTATATATAGTATTTTATTACTTTTAATATTATATTTTAGTTATTACTTTTATAGTAAAGTATTTAAGTCTTAGGAACTAGAATATTCTATAGTATATTATAATAGTATCTTAGAAGTATAGATTATCTATAATACTAAAATAATTATAAAAGTTTACACTTTAAGTAATTATATTTTCTTTTATATAGTAATACTAGTATTATAGAACTTTACTTATATATTTAAAAATCTAACTTATTAGGTAAACTTAGTTTAAATATTTATATTAGTAGTTTTAAGCTTTTAAAATATAGAAACTATAGAAAACTATATAAATTTTTTAACTTTTCTCTATAAAATCTATAATATCTTTTTTTTAAACTTCTTTAGTAATATTAACTTGGAATGATTAATTTTCCTTATAATTAATGTTTCTAGGAATAAGAAACTTAAGAATAGCTAATTTAGGTATTTTATAAACTTATTAGTATTATTTAGTTTTCAGAACATTACTTAAAGTAACTTTTAAAGAAACTTTGGATAGAAGTTTTAGTAAATTATTATTTTAAAGTTAAAGTATCTTTATAAATTATAAACTTTAACTTTTACTTAAAAAGTATTATACTAAGTAAACTACTAATAAGTTCTTTTAAGAACTAAAAAAAGGTATGCTTTGTAAATATCTTAATATATAATATATATAATATATATTTTGGGAGGGGCTGATAGCTCGCTCTCTACTGCGACTATTAGTAGATATATTGCCCCCTAAAGTACGATTTTAGCCCTCTTACCCCCCTGCTAACTATTATAGCTAGCCCCTAGTTAATCCGGGGCTGAACCCCTCGCGGTTATAGTAGCTAGTATACCTGCCCCGTATTAACTTTTTTAATAATAAATAACTAATAACTCCTTCCACGATAACCTTACACCTTCACGCCTTTATATTTTCATAGCTACGCATAATTCGAACATCTCGAGATATTCAATTACTACTAATTATAAGTACTCTATTCGAATATTTATTATAACCTCAATATCCACAACTTTAATATCCCCTAAACTAAGCCCTACTTACCCCTAAAACAAGACTTTATATTACTAATACGAAAGTTCTCTACTACTAATACAAACTAACTCATAATCTCTATATAAGTATAGTAGGACTCGGCTTACTCTTATTAGTAAACGATTTTAATATATCAAGTATAGCTAATATATAAATAATACTTATATAGACGCGGATACTTCTAGTATAACTAAATAGCTGTTTAAACCCTTCTAATTACAGTATTATAATACTCTAAAATATCTAGTAATTAATATTATAGTAAAGTATCAATATTAGAGTATTATCTAATCGATACCTAGTTACTAATATTATTAGCTTAATATAGTAGCTTATAGGATAGCTAGACGATTTTTTTTTAAATATCTATAAGTTACTTTTCAATTATAGTATTCAGAATAATTTTATTAAAGCTTAGTCTAATATACTAATAGCCTTAATTATAATAGTTATAGCTAGATATTTCTATATTTATCTTATAGTTATCTTTTTACGGGTAGCTATATAGATTTTGAGGAGATTTCGATTTTATTATGAAGGTTACGGAAGAATAATAGATCACGGAACGCCTAGCTTTTATAGGCGCTTTATTTTATTCTATTTTTAAAAAGTTCAAAAAAGTTTTTAATCCTATGATTTTAGTAGTTACTTTTAGCCACATATATTAAGCCCTAGCTAGTCTCGATAAGGCTTTCCTTATATAGACTATTACTACGAGGTCTTCTACTACTATAAGGTTAAATATCAGAACTAAGGGTATAATTATCTATGATAATAAGTAATTTTATTACTATTTTAACTAGTTATAAGCTAGCATTAGCACGAATGCTATTATCGGGTAAAGTTTATAGATAAATCTATATATAGGGTGAAGAGCTTAGATACTATTCTAGGTATAAAGTAAAAGTAACTAAATAATATATATTTTTAGCCTAGTAGCTCTTTAGTATTATAAAACTCTTAATTATTACACATAATTAGGGGGCAAAAATCTAGTGTATATTATATATAACTAAATATAGCTAAGTATATTACACGAGGTTCTATTTTGAGTAATTTAAGTAAAGTGAGGCTTAGTAAAGACGCCGCTATAGCTAAGGTTTATTTTACGTAATTTAGGAGGTAAAATCTGGTATGTATTATGTGTAACTAAATATAGCTAAGTATAATACGTGAGGTCTTATTTTAAGTAATTTAAGTAAGGCGAAGCCTAGTAGAGATAGCGCTACAGCTAAGGTTCTTCTAGCGAAAACTCTACTACTTAAACATATTATTTCTAATATACTTCTCTAGTTTCAAGAGCTTTACTTATAAGCTAGCTTTTTGAATAATACTATTAATATTTTATTTTATATTCTATAAGAAACCTTCTAAATAACCCTATTACTTTTATTAAACCTCTACTCCTATAGTAAGAAGAGTAGTATTATTTTTAAGTTATTCGGGTACTTCTTATTTACTAGGGGATACTTTAAATATAAGGTTTCTAATACCTTTAATATCTTAGAATTCTTCTTCTTATTATAATTCTAAGTATCTTAATTAGTCTATTATATTAATTTGAGTAATAAAAGTACTAAACTAGCGACTTCAGAGAAGCTTTATGAAGCTATTAGCTATAAAGTCTCTTAAAAGTATATATTTAATCTTAAAATACCTTTACTAGGCTTCTTAGTATAACTAGTAGTTATAGATATCTATATATTTTAATTTTATATATAATTAAACTATTTAAGTTATTATAAAGTCTATTATTTACTAGTTATTATACTAGATTTAGATAGCTAGGCGAGACTTATATACTTTACTTTTACTAAATATATTTATGAAGAGGTTTATTTAAAATATAGTAACAAAATAGCTAGCGAAAATAGCTTTTTGAGTAGCTTAAAATAGTACTAAAAGCTCTATTTTAGTAATTAAAGTAGTAATAGTGTTTTATTTATTAGTTTGCTATATTATTAAACCTCTAAAGAGATATATAATATATACTTAAGAGTTTTTTCGATTGTTATTATTATCCGCGAAACTAGTATTTATAGTAATAACGAGGCTACTAAATAGATTACTAGCTTTATAGCTAAATTCGAGGTAAAAGTTCTTTATTTTACTAAAGTATTATATTATTTATTTAGTTTTAATATAGTAGTTATCTAAAAGGTTTGAGTTAAAATATAATAATTGGTTTATTATATAGGTAATATCTAGTCTTATTATAATAGTAGTATAATTAATAAGACTAATATTTTATTAGTAATACTTAATCTCTATATAGGAAGTTTAATTATATTGTAATGTTACGGGCTACGCCCGGCTGGTTGACTCCGGCTCTGCCCGAGTCCCGACAACCATGCCTGAGAAGTCAGGCACCAGTGGGCCGCCGGTGGGCCCCCGGTGCTACCCTTAAGCAGACTTTTCACGCCCTTCGCGAGAACCTCTCTTTTACTCCTTAGTTCTAAATAAACAGTATTTACGCTCCCTACGGCTGAATCATAGCCCAGGCCCAGCCCTTCGCATATTTAGAACTCGGATTTATCCCCCATACGGGTAACGCTGGGTTGAGCGCGGCTCCCCACCGGTTAAGAAGAGACACCGATTAGTAGAGCGCTGCTCCTAAGCATAAGAGATATTGGGTCGAGCGCGGCTCCCCATCGAATAGAGGGACTGGGGTAGAGCGCTGCTCCCCACCGGCTACAGTCCCCGAGATACCGTCAGTAGAGCGCGGCTCCTGACGAAGACTTACGACTAGGCATTGAGGCCAACTGTCATTACGAGATGGAGGGAACCGATACCCCCCAAGAGACCCCCATGGCTGGCACTGCCATGGAAGAGTTGCTGCTACAGCATCTAAGCGCGGCCATCACCCCGCTCCACGAGAGGATTGCGGTACTGACCGCCAGGTTGGCGGAGAGGGAGTCAGAACCTTCCCCTGATGCCGCCGCTACCCCCCCGGAGTCCACCTACGTGGCCTCTGCCCCTCGAAGGAAGCCCCTCCCCCTCCCTAACAAGTTCTCAGGCAAAAGAAAGGAGTACAGCGCCTGGGCCCACCAGATGAGGGGAAAATTAAAGATCGATCGGGACTTCTTTGAGACAGACGAGCAGAGGTGGTACCTGGTTTACTCCTGCTTGGACCCTGGGGTCCAGCAGGTGGTAGAGACCTTCTTCGCAGCCGGAGGACCAGGGGGGAACCAGGATCCCCAAGACTTCATGGCATACTTGGACCGTACTTACCTGGATCCCAATATCCAGTCCCGAGCCGTTGCCCAGCTACAGTCCCTCCGCCAGAAGGATACTGAGAGGCTCGCTACCTTTCTCCCACGATTCGAGAAAGTCCTCGCAGACGCCGGAGGCTATAGCTGGCCCGATGTGGTCCAGATCTCCCTACTGGAGACTGCGCTGGTCCCCCGCTTGAAAGAGCTCCTCATTACGGTCGAGCTCCCTACCGTTTACAGCCAGTGGCTTTCGAAGGTACAGGATATTGCTTGGAAGATGGAGCGTATGAAGACGCCGCCGACCCGGTGGGCCCCAGCTACCCGTCTCCCCGTATCAAAGGATCGGGACGGGGACATGATGATGACCGGGGCCATACATAAGCAGCGCCGCCGCCGCGGGTCCTCTAGTTCCGTGAGCTCCGCCGAAGGGGCTCCCCCGCCGCGGAGGGACATGCGCGAGTGCTACAGCTGCCACGAAAGAGGCCACATCGCCAGGAACTGTACCAATACCAGCGCGGCGAAGAAGAAAAAGAAGGGACCAAAGGTCGCCAAGGTGGAACCCCAGAAGCCGAAGGACTCGGAGGACGACACCAGCTCCCCCCCTAGTGAGGAGGAGGATACGGGAAAAGAGTAACTCCAACACGAAGTCGGGTGTTGGAGCCCACGAAGGCGGAATCTCAGGAATGGAGGAGACAGCGGAAGCAGGAGGGCAGCGGGTGGTCAGCCACTATCCAGACAAGAGTTAATAGAGGCCACGCCGTTAGCGCTCTAGTGGACACTGGTTGCGATGCTTACGCTATTGTCGACACATCCCTCGTGAAGAAGTTACGCCTACCGCTTATTGACGCAACGAAGAGGAAGATGAGGGGTTATACCGAGGATGGACCGTCACCCGGTGGTACCCTGGGGGTTGCCAAGTTATCCCTCGAAGTGGGAGGGTACGTGCAAGAGATCTACGCCCACGTCGTAAAGGGGCTGTCACCAAAGTTGTACCTCGGGCGACCCTGGATGGAAGATAACCGCGTCGTATACGACGCCGGTGCCCAGCGGATGAGGCACGGCAAGGGAGGGGTTATAGCGTACCTGGAACATCAGGAAGAACCCGCCAGGATTCAGGAGATTCGGTCAGCACGCCTTTTGAACGCGAACTCCTTTTCGATCATATGCAGGAGGATCGCTAGGACGCGAGGCTCGGTACCAGGGGCCTACCAGGTGATGTCCGTCAGCCTCGAGGACATCGAGAAAGCCCTAGCACCGAAGGCCCCAGTCGATCCGAGGAAGCATGTCCCGGCGGGCGTACTCGAAGAGTTCCCAGACCTATTCAACCCAGAGAAGGCCTACCAGGTGCCCGCCAGCAGGGGGTTGCTGGATCATGCGATCCCATTGATACCTGACAAGGATGGGAATGATCCCCCCCTGCCCTGGGGCCCCCTCTATGGTATGTCACGACAGGAGCTGCTGGTACTCAAGAAGACGCTGGAGGATCTCCTTGATAAGGGGTTTATCAAGGCAAGCGGATCAGCTGCTGGGGCGCCTGTCCTCTTCGTCAGGAAGCCTGGTGGAGGCATCAGGTTCTGTGTGGACTACAGAGCCTTGAATGCGATCACGAAGAAGGATAGATATCCGTTGCCTCTTATATCGGAAACCCTCCGGAGGGTCGCCGGTGCCCGCTGGTTCACGAAGCTCGACGTCGTTGCGGCCTTCCATAAGATGCGGATTAAAGACGAAGACCAGGAGAAGACGGCATTTCGTACCCGGTATGGCCTTTTCGAGTGGATTGTTTGCCCCTTTGGGCTCACCGGGGCCCCAGCGACATTCCAGCGGTATATCAACAAGACGTTACATGAGTTCCTGGATGATTTTGTTACGGCGTATATCGATGACGTCTTGATCTACACCACTGGGTCGAAGAAGGACCACGAGGCTCAAGTGCGGAGGGTCCTCCGCCGCCTCGCCGACGCTGGGTTATCTCTAGATCCGAAGAAGTGCGAGTTTTCGGTGACAACGGTGAAGTACGTAGGGTTTATCCTAACAGCAGGGAAGGGCGTCTCTTGTGACCCCCTCAAGCTAGCCGCAATTAGGGACTGGCTCCCCCCCGGGTCTGTGAAAGGGGCTCGAAGTTTCTTGGGGTTCTGCAATTATTACAAGGACTTCATCCCCGGGTATAGTGAGATTACGGAACCGTTGACCCGGCTGACCCGGAAGGACTTCCCCTTCCGGTGGGGAGCGGAGCAGGAGGCTGCTTTCACCAAGCTCAAACGCCTCTTCGCGGAGGAACCGGTGCTCCGCATGTTCGACCCCGAGGCCGTTACTACCGTGGAGACCGACTGCTCCGGGTTCGCGCTAGGGGGAGTTCTAACGCAAGAGGATGGCACAGGTGCAGCCCACCCGGTGGCCTTCCACTCCCAACGACTGTCCCCCGCAGAATACAACTACCCGATTCACGACAAGGAGTTGCTAGCAGTATTGGCATGCCTAAGGGCCTGGAGGGCTGAGCTCTTGACTGTTGGGCGGTTTAGGGTGCTTTCAGACCATAAAAGTCTTGAGTACTTTATGAAGAAGCAGCGGCTCACTGAGAGGCAGAGCCGGTGGGCAGAAGAGCTGTCCCAGTTCGATTTCTATATCGAATACCGCCCAGGGTCCCAGGCGATGGTCCCAGACGCCCTATCGAGGCGTGAGCAAGATGCGCCTACGGGATGGGACGACGAGAGACTACAGGGACGAGTCATTCAGGTTATCCCTGACAGCGCGCGACCCAGTGACCCCCAGGTGGGGAGGATCGAGTTAGAGGAACCACCGGTTTTCAACGGGAGACCTGATCTTGAGGAGCTCTGGATCCATACGGCAGAAAAGGATACGACCTTCCAAAGAGCCAAAGCAGCTGTCCAGCAGGGGGAGCGCAGCTTCCCCCCCGATCTACACTTAAAGGTTCAGATCTCCGAATGTCAACTGGACAGCCTTAAACGCCTGACGTTTCGAGGGAGGATATGGGTGCCCGGAAGTGACGACGAAGAGAGCCCTCTCAACGAGCTGAGGACGAAGTTAGTCCAAGAGTCGCACGACTCCACCGCCGCTGGCCACCCGGGGAGGAACGGCACGCTCGAGATCGTGAGCAGGAAGTTCTTCTGGCCAGGCCAGTCACAGACCGTGAGGAGATTCGTACGGAACTGCGATGTCTGCGGTGGCATACATATCTGGAGGCAGGCGAAGAGGGGCTTTTTGAAGCCCCTCCCGGTGCCCAACCGGTTACACTCCGATCTATCGATGGATTTTATCACCAGCCTCCCACCAACTAGAGGGAGGGGCAGCCAGTACCTTTGGGTTATTGTCGACAGGCTGAGCAAGTCGGTAACGCTCGAGGAGATGGATACCATGGAGGCTGAAGCGTGTGCCCAGCGGTTCCTTAGCTGCCACTACAGGTTTCATGGGATGCCACAGTCTATCGTTAGCGATCGTGGTTCGAACTGGGTGGGTAGGTTCTGGAGGGAGTTTTGCCGCTTGACGGGGGTTACGCAACTGCTCAGCACCAGCTACCACCCCCAGACCGATGGAGGAACAGAACGCTGGAATCAGGAGATTCAAGCCGTGCTACGGGCCTACGTGTGCTGGTCCCAGGATAACTGGGGGGACCTGCTGCCCACCGTGCAGCTCGCCTTGCGGAATAGGCACAACTCGAGTATTGGGGCTACGCCATTCTTCGTGGAACATGGTTACCACGTCGATCCCATACCCACCGTTGAGGACACAGGAGGAGTGGTTTCCGAGGGGGAGGCCGCTGCCCAGCTGCTGGTCAAAAGGATGAAGGACGTTACGGGATTCATCCAAGCCGAGATCGTGGCAGCCCAGCAGCGGAGTGAGGCCTCAGCTAATAAGCGCCGGTGCCCCGCGGATAGGTACCAGGTGGGCGACAAGGTGTGGTTAAACGTCTCGAACTACAAGTCGCCGCGGCCGAGCAAGAAGCTGGACTGGTTACACCATAAGTACGAGGTTACGAGGTTCGTTACGCCGCACGTCGTTGAGTTAAACGTGCCGGGGACGGTTTACCCTAAGTTTCACGTCGATCTGCTCCGGAGGGCAGCCAGTGACCCCCTACCTGGCCAAGAGGTCGTGGACCCGCAACCACCGCCTATAGTTGACGACGACGGTGAGGTAGAGTGGGAGGTTGAGGAAATACTGGCAGCGAGGTGGCACCAGGTGGGCAGAGGGCGGCGACGGCAGGCCCTCGTCAAATGGAAGGGGTTCGTGGACGCCACGTGGGAGGCGGCAGATGCGATACGGGAGACGGAGGCGTTAGATCGGTATGAGGCGCGTTTCGGGCCGATCGACGACCACGACGGAGACCCTGACAGGGCGGCCCCGGTGCGCCGCCGGCGGGGAGGGGGGTAATGTTACGGGCTACGCCCGGCTGGTTGACTCCGGCTCTGCCCGAGTCCCGACAACCATGCCTGAGAAGTCAGGCACCAGTGGGCCGCCGGTGGGCCCCCGGTGCTACCCTTAAGCAGACTTTTCACGCCCTTCGCGAGAACCTCTCTTTTACTCCTTAGTTCTAAATAAACAGTATTTACGCTCCCTACGGCTGAATCATAGCCCAGGCCCAGCCCTTCGCATATTTAGAACTCGGATTTATCCCCCATACGGGTAACGCACCAGGCCCAGCCCTTCGCATGTAAAAAGAGTTTATTAGGGTTTAGAAGAGTTTTGAATTACTTAATATATTATATATATTTTATAAAGTATTTAAGGAACTTTTTAATATATACCACTTATAAGAACTATAACTGTTATACTACTTAATCTCGAATAACTTTAATACTAAGAAACTACTATAAGTTTTTATTTTTCTCGAAATAATAATCCTTTTAGAGGTCTACTAATAATATAATTATCTTAAATATATTTTTAAAGGGGAAGGAGAGTATATAATTATTAATATAGAAGGAAAAGATAATATACCTTTTAAACTAGTAATAAAACTCCCCTGTAGTAGGTTTAAAGCTAAAATATTTAAAGTTTATTTCTAAGTACTATTACTAGAAGAAGGGAGATTTCTAAAAGCTATATAGTACTTTATTTAAGTAGTAGATTTTACCTAGTATTTGATAACCTAGTAGTATTTTTATATAAATAATTTTATTAAGTATTATATATATAAAAGTATTAATTATATTATATTAGAATAGTTTAAGATTAAAGTAGTTAGTAATTACTATAAGGGTTCGAAATAATATATTTACTAGAATTACTATATAGGTTTCGTAGTTATCTTATAGTTATTAATTTTTACGAATAATGAAGTAAACTTTGATTTTTAGGAGGTATTTATACTTATTAAGCTTATAGGTATAAATTTAGTAATACCCTAAAATCTTTAAACTTCTTATAAAAACTTTATTAACTTTATTCTAAGAATAAGATTTGATATAATTCCTAAGATAAGCTTTTTTAGTTATTATTATTATTTTAATATATAGATAAGTTAGTACTACTAAGTAAGATATAAGTAATAGTAATAGTTTTTATTATAGGATTCTTAGAATAAAAGCTTTTACTCCCCTATATTTTAAGTATTCTTTAATATTTAATTTACTTTATAGTTGAAGTTTATTATTAAAAATCCTAGTATCTATATCTTAGAATCCTTAAAAGAGTTAAACCTCTAAGACCCCTTTTAGTTAACTATTTATATAATTTTATAGCTATAAGTAGGAGTATTTTAGAGTATCTTGAAATGTTTAAAAAATACTAGCTAAAAAAGTAGCTTTAAACGAAGACTTCTCTACTATAATATAATATTTTATCTACTCTTATATTTAATCTTTTCTAGTATTATCTAAACTCCTTACTTTTCTATAGTTTTGTCTATATAAATGAGATTATAGAAGAATATAATAAGTAACTCTAGAGGGATTATTAATATAAACTTCATAGTTTTAAATACTTCGTAAAGCTTAGGGGTAGCTTTTATATAGATATAAGACCTCGAACTATTATAGTTATTTCTTATTATATTAATTCCCTTATTAGGCTTTTCACTTAAACTTAAATAAATAACTAAGCTAATTTTAAGTAGTTCTACTATAGTTATTTATTCTTATAACTATTAAGCGACTTTGTTAGAATTGAATTATTTAAAGTTATTTTATAGAGAAGTTAAGTTTTTATTAAAGAAGATTGTTTGATTAAAAGAAATATTATANTTATAGAGAAGTTAAATTTCTATCAAAAAAAAGTATTTTATTAAAAGAAATATTATAAGTTATAATATTTTTGTTTTAGAGTAAGTTCTATACTTAATACTAGTTAGTTAAAATATAGCTAACTAAGAAGCTAATAAAAGTATACTTTTTGAGGTATATTAACTAGTTATATTTTAATTTTGTATTTATAGTTAAAATAAAATATTTATAGTTATAAGTATAAAAGTAAGCTAAGTCTAGTTTTATAGTATTATCTTTTTAAGTAGTTTTATAAAGTTTCTTATATAATATTTACTAGCTTAAGAAGTATAATAGTATTTAGTTATAAAGAA
>RYZW01002588.1:657-11775 GCA_004367215.1 Colletotrichum trifolii
ATACTTTAATATTAATATACTACTATAATACTAGTTACTAGATATTTTAAAGTATTATAGTAATATAATTATAGAAGTTTTAAAAACTATCTAACTATACTGGGAATATCTATATCTATATAAATATTATTTATAAATCAACTATTAGCTATAATTAATATATCAAGATTATTTACTAATAAGAATAAGCTAAGTCTTGTTATACTTATATAGAGATTATAAGTTAACTTATATTAGTAATAGAGAACTTTTATATTAATAGTATAAAGTCTTATCTTAAAAATAAGTAGGGTTTAGTAGGGATATCAAAGTCGCGGATATCGAGGTTATAATAAACGTTTAAATAGAGTACTTATAGTTAGTAATAATTAAATATCTCGAGATATTCAAATCATACGTAGCTGTGAAAGTATAAAGGCGTAAAGGTATAAAAGTATAAAGTTATCGTAGAAGGAGTTATCGGTTATTTATTATCGAAAAAGTTAACGCGGGGCAAGTATACTAGCTACTATAGCCGCGAAAGGTTTAGCTTTAGATTAACTAGGGGCTAGCTATAGTAGTTAGTAGGGGGGGTAAGAGGGCTAAAGTCGTACTTTAGGGGGTAATATATCTACTAATAATCGCAGTAGAAAACGAGCTATCAGCCCCTCCTATTAGTTAAACTTTAATATTAGAATATTTAATATTTAAGGTTTTAGTAGCCTATATATCTCAGAACTCTAAATATTCTATATAATATAAAGTTAACTTTTCTAAAGATAAACTCTATTTTAGTTATATAAATAATAAAGTTCCCTATTTCTATAAAATCTAAACTTCCTATTATTATTACTATTTCTACTAATACTAGTACTATTTTTAGATATTACTTTGAATTCTTTATTCTTCTCTAGTTAATAATTATATTATTCCCTAAGACTTTTACTAGTATTTTAGTATTAATTTAATAGGTTATAAGCCTAGTTTCTATTTACTTCTATTTAACTAGTTTTTAGTATTTAACCTGAAACCTATTTATCTTTTAACCCTTTTCAAAACCTTTTTCGAAAACCTTTCTCTCTTTTGAATAATATCTTTCGAAAAAATATCTTTAAAACTCTCGAAACCTCTCTTTTAGTTCTCTATAACTATATAGCTAATTAGACCGAAAGACTATAAGGAGATTATACTAGTTAGGGTAGTAGGCTTATTACTAGGCTAGTAAAAGAGATAGTTAAGTAGTAGAAGTTGAAAATTTTATTTATATTTAGAGGTTTTCTAAGACTTTTATAAACTAGTTCTATAAGTTATCTCCTAGAAACCTTATAAACCAGGAGCCCCTATAGGTTGTTTCTTAAAAGCTTTATAAACTAGGAACCTATAAGTCGTCTCCTAGAGACTTTATCAACTAGGAATCCTTCTAGGTTAACCTAGATTTTTATAAATTAGAATTATAGTTATTAAAAAACTATAAAAAAATATCTCTTACGAGATTTAAATACTAGTTTTATAGTATTACACTTATGGGATTTAACTATTAAGCTATTATTTTCGTTACTTTGTTGATCAATGATTTATTTACTAGAGTTGGTCCCTAAGTATCTTAATTCTATTATAGAATCTAGATTAATTCTTTTTTAAATAACTACTTTATTTCTTTAAGTTGTTTTTGAAGAAAATAGGTAACTCTAAGGTGATCTTTATCCTTAAGTTAAAAAGGACTTAGAATTATAGTATTTGGACTATTTATATAAGAGCTTTACTTATATTAGTAAAGATATTTACTTTAATTTAAATAAGTTTATTTCTATTAATAATACTGATAAATATAAAAAGGCTTTAAGCTATATTATTCTGAACTATAAAGATGGTTTTTTAAGAGTTATTAAGAATAATATAGATGCCTATATAGTATTTAATCGTTTGAAAAAGCTTTATAAATTAACTGGTTTTATAAATAAGTTTCTTATTTATAAAGAACTTTTTAATATAACTCTTAATAACTTTAAGTTTATAGAAGAGTTTCTAAATAAGATTAAAGAATTTATAAATAATTTTTTTTTATAAAGTTAAGTTATCAGATTAAGTAGTTATAACTTATATCCTGAATAGTTTAGATAAAGGTTATAAAGGTTTTATTATTTTAGTGATTTAGAGTTTTAGAACTAATAAGGATTCTTATAAGTTAGATTCTCTGTTTTCTAACTTTTTAGATAAGTTTAGAAAAAAGAGTAATATTTCTTTAGTTAATTTTACTTTAAAGAAAAAGTTTTAAAACCTAACTAAAATCTCTAAACCTTAATTAAAAACTAAGAAAACTTAGAAGAAATAGAAAAGTATTTTCTATAGTTATTATAAGAAGACTAACTATACTAAGGAAAACTACTTTAAGCTTTATCTTGAAAAATCTCCTAATTATAAAAAGGACTCTTTTTCTTCTATAAATAAAAAGAAAAAGGATAAGACTTCTTTAGAAAAGGTTAATATTACTCTTTTAGATATTCTAGTTATTAAAAAGATCTCTAAAGATCTAATATAACTTAATTCTTCTATTAAAGAAGAAGAAGAAAATAAAGAAGATAGTATTAAGTTTGAAAATATAACTATAATTTAACCTTTTTTAAATAAAAGTCTTTATACTAATATTGTTTTAGGTTTTTTAATTTCTGAAAAAATTCAAGAAACCAGGAGTTTTGATAATAAGACTGAGATATTTTCTTTTTATATTAATACTAACCGTATTTATTAGCTATTATATTAACTAACTACGTTTACTACCTAAGGTTTTCTCTATTTAAATAGTTCCTCAGAACTAGTAGTATCTATAAGGTTTAAAGTACTAGGTATAGCTTCCTTTAAAGGGTTCCGGAGAAGCATATGACTTTAAATAGATCAAAGACTTTTAATATAACTATATAGTATTCTAAGTATTGATTTTGTAGTAACTTTAATACTAGCCTTTACATATAAATAGATAAGTATAATGTATATAGTAAGAAAGAAGTTACTAGTATTAATAATAGTATACTATATAATCTATACTACTACGTATAAGTAATATACCTAGTCATATACTTCTATATATATAGTATATATACTTCTATATGAATAGTATATATAACTATATACCTCTATATATATAATATATATTTATATTTATATACCTTCTATACTCTCACTAACAATACTTATTACTAGTTTAAACCTACTACTATAATAATTAGTAACTAATTACTATATTATATATCTAGAGTTTTGTATAATTATATACAACTATATAATGTAATAATAATAGTGATATATACTAGAACTCTTTTATATATATACTACGAAATTATGTATAGTATACGTTTATCCCTACTAGATAAACTAATACTTCATAATATTTTATTAGAATAAACTTTTTAGTTAAATATTATATTTTTATAACTTTCGAGAAATACTTTTATTAATACTAAATATATAGTATTACTCTTTCTTATTTCTATTTTACTATTCAAAATAATATAAAGATTATTCAAAACTTACTATTAATATTATTTATTCTATTAATCATTTTATATTCTATAGGAGAAGCTGATAGCTCGCTCGCTCTCTACTGCGACTATTGGTAGATATATTGCCCCTCAAAGTACAACTTTAGCCTTCTTACCCCCCTAATAACTACTATAGCTAGCTCCTAGTTAATCCGGCGCTAAACCCCTTATAGCTATAGCTAGTATACTTACCTTATATTAACCTTATTATAGATAATAAATAACTAATAGTTCTTTCTATAATAACCCTATACCCTTATACCCTCACGCCTTTGCACTTTTATAGCTATATATAATTCAAATATCTCAAGATATTTAATTACTACTAATTATAAGTATTCTATTTAAATATTTATTATAACCTCGATATCTATAACTTTAATATCCTTACTAAGCCTTACTTACCCCTAAGATAAGATTTTATACTACTTATATAAAGATTCTCTATTACTAATATAAGTTAACTTATAATCTATATATAAGTATAGCGGGACTTAACTTATTCTTATTAATAAATAATTTTAATATATCGAGTATAGTTGATATATAAATAATACTTATATAGATACGGATATTTCTAGNAGATAATCCTAGTATAGCTAGATAGCTTTTAAAACCTCTATAATTATATTATTATAATATTCTAAAATATCTAATAACTAGTATTATAGTAATATCTTAATATTAGAATATCACCTAATTAATACCTAGTCTCTAATACTATTAGTTTAGTATAGTAAGTTATAGGTTAGCTAGATAAGTTTCTTTTAAATATCTATAAACTACTTATTAATTATAATATTTAAAATAATTTTATTAAAGTTTATTTTAATAAAGTAATAGCTCTAGTTATAATAGGTATAACTAGATATCTCTATATCTATTTTATATTTATTTTTTATAGGTAGTTATATAGATTTCGAGGAGATTTTAGTTTTATTATAAAGGATACGGAAAGGTAATAAATTATAGAGTACTCAGCTCTTATAAGTATTCTATTTTATTCTACTTTTAAGAGGTTTATAAAGGTTCTTAATCCTATAACTTCAATAGTTACTTTTAGTTATATATATTAAGTTTTCATCTTAATAAAGCTCTTTTTATATAGACTATTACGATAATGTTTTCTATTATTATAGGGTTAAATATTAGAATTAGAAATATTAATATCTATAATAATAAGTAGTTGTATTACTATTTTAACTAGTTATAAGCTAGTATTAGCATAAATGCTATTATTTAGTAAAACTTATAGTAAAATCTATATATAAGGTAAAGAGCTTAGATACTTTTCTAGATATAAAACAAAATAACTAAACTTTATATTTCATATTATTAATATTACTATAGTATTAAATATTACTTACTCTTTACTAATATTTTAGTAAACGTAATATAAAAAGCTTTTAAAATATATTAGATTAATCCTTATTAAAGAATCCCCTAATTATATTACTACTAATATAAGAATAGTATTTAAAGCTACAAAGCTAAGATTAGAAACAAAAGCTAAAAGATTAATAATCTAAATAGTACTAAATAAAGTATATAATAGTATTAGTAAAATCAAATACTACTATACTTTTCTCTACTAAATACATAAGATTTATAGTAATAAGATTTATATAGTAACTTAAGAAATACTCTTTTAAGTAGTATATAAAGAAATTGATACTACTACTAGCCTAAACAAGTTTAGCCTTATACTATATATCTTAAATTTATATTTATATTTTAAAGAAAACTCTATTCCATTTCGAGATATAATCACCCAAACTTATACTATATAGAAAACAATACAAGAAATCTACTATATTTAGACTAAGTATATTATTAATACTATTTTAGTAATATTTAATAACTTTAATATTTTATATATAATCGTCTTTTTAATTTAGTCTTTTATACATATATACATATAAGTAGTAAAACGAAAAAGGATAAGAAGACTTATTTTAATTTATTACTACTTATAATAAAATATAAATCCTAAACTTCTCTTATAATTCTTAAAGATTTCAAATGATAGCTATAAAACTATGGTTCAAAATTAATCAAAACATCCTATTAAATTATATTTTCGAAATACTAATACCTAATAGTATTTATAAGAAAACTATAATTATCCTTACTATTACTATTAGAAATCTCATATTATATAGAAATATCTATTCTTATAATAGTATTCTAGTTTCATCTATAGTTACTTTTATAAAACCCTAGAATACCTAGGAGACATTATACAATACTATTATTGTAAATAATAGTAATACTACTATTATTAGTAAGAATAATCCTTTTCCCCTGTATAATTAGTAATCTTACTAGTATATAATAATAACTAAAGTTTCTATAAGTTCCCTATTGGGGAATACTAGTAATATTACTAGCTTAAAACTAAAGTATAGAGCTATATTTTATAACATATTTATAGTTAAAGAATAGTTAGATATTATAATAGGGCTAGGTAGCTATAAGGCTACTAAGCTATATAGGGCTACTAAGCTATATGGAGCTATATAGAGTTACTAAGCTATATAGGTCAAATACTATATAGATATATATAGGGCTATAGCTTTCTACAGTTATATATACAACTATAATATAACTACCTAGTTATAATTAATAAAAAAAGCTAGTTTGTCTTTTCTTTCTTACTTTTTCTAGTATAATTGTACTAGCTTTATAGTTATACAAGCTATACTAGAGTTTTCCCTTCATAAAAAGTTTTTTATTCTATTTTATCTTATAGTTTTTAACTACCCTATTCCAATAAAGGTCTATCTAGGATTACCCTATTTTCAGTCCTTATAATAGACTAGGATAGAAAGATATTTCTATACTATCCCAATAAACCTATTACTAGATAAATAGACTAACTGATCTATTTATAAACTAATACTATTAGTTTTATTTAAATATAACTATTTGTTTAATAGCTATGCTATAGCTATAGAAACTATCGTACAGCTATATAGGCTCCAGCTATATAGGCTATCGCTCCCGCTACGTATATAGTAAAAGTGTCGAAAGTCAACGAAAGCGATAACAAGAAGGCTGGTCGTATATGCTACGGCTACGTATACTATAGCTATATATACCACAGTTACATGGGCTACGGAGGCCACCGATCCTACTAATACTACGGATCTCACGGATCCCTCGAATCAACCCCCAAAAATCACAGAAACAACAGCTATAGCTATTTTAATCGATTGGTATATTTATAGCTATATAGGCCACGGTAGCGTAAGCTACAGCTACATTATATATTATATATAATTAGGGGTACAATCTAGTATATATTATGTATAATTGAATATAGCTACGTATACTACGCGAAACTTTACTTCAAGTAGTTTCAATAAAGCGTGGCCTATAGAAATAGTACTAACATCTAAAGTTTAACTAGTATAAATTCTACCTTTGAAATGTATTATTCCTCATATACTTCTCTAGTTTTGAAAGCTTTATTTATAACTTAGCTTTTTTAAATAATACTAGTTAAACTTCCTATTGATATTTAATAATTTTATTACTTTTATTAAACTTCTATTTCTATAATGAGAAAGGTAGTATTATTTTTTAGTTATTTAAATACTTCTTATTTACTAGGAAATACTTCAAGTATTTCTATATTTCTAATATTTCTAACTTTTTAAAATCCCTTTTTTACTATAACTTTAAATAGTTTAATTTATCTATTATATTATACTAAGTAATAAAAGTATTAAACTAGTAGTTCTAGAGAAGCTTTATAAAACTATTAATTATAAAATCCCCTAAGAATATATATTTAATCTTAAAATACGCCTACAAAGCTTTTATTATAACTAGTAGTTATAAATATTTAAATATTCTAGTTTTATATATAGTTGTACTATTTTAATAATTATACAATATGTTATTTACTAGTTATTATATTAGAGTTAGATAATTAGGTAAAACCTATATTTTTTAGTTTTACTGAATTTATTTATTATAACGTTTATTTATAGTATAATAATAAAATAACTAGTAAAAATAGTTTTTAAGTAGTTTAGGATAATACTAAAAGTTCTACTTTAGTTATTAAAATAATAATAATATCCTTTTCATAGTTTATTATACTATTAGGCTTCTAAAGAGATATATAGTATATATTCAAAAGCTTTTTTAATTAATACTATTATCTATAAACCTAGTATCTATAGTAATAATAAAGTTATTAAAAGGATTACTAGTTTTATTCTTAAACTTAAAATAGAAATGTTTTATTTTATTAGTGTATTATATTATTTATTTAATTTCTACATAATAGTTACATAAAAGGTTATAGTTAAAATACTATAATTAGTTTACTATATAAATAATATTTAGTCTTATTATAACTATAGTATATTTAATAAAGTTAATATTGTTTTAGTAGTATTAAATTTCTATATAAGAAGTTTCGTTATATTATAAGAGGGATTCTTTAGTTTATAAAGGGGTTTCTAACTACTTAATACATTAGTTGTATTTTATACGATATTTGAAGAGCTTTTTAATATATACTACTTACGAGAACTATAGCTATTTATTATATTACTTAATCTTGAATAACCTTAATATCAAGAAATTACTATAGGTTTTTATTTCCCTTGAAATAGTATTTCTTTAGAAATCTACTCATAATATTAATACTTTAGAAGTATTTTTCAAGGGAAAAAGACAAATAGCTATTAATATAAAAGAAGAATATAATATACTATTTAAGCTAGTATTATAGGTTTCTTACTACAGGTTTAAAATTAAAGTACTTAAAGTTTATTTCTAAGTAGTATTATTAGAAAAGAAAAGACCTCTAAAAACTATATAATATTTTTTAAGATAATAAATCCTACTTAGTATTTAATAATTGAGAAGTATTTCTATATAAATAAGTTTATTAAGTATTATATATATAAAAGTATTAACTATATTATATTAGAGTAATTAAAGATTAAAGTAGTTAGTAATTATTATACAGTTTTAAAATAATATATTTACTAGAATAGCTATATAAGTTTAATAGTTATTTCATAGTTCTTAATTTCTATCAATAACTAGTTAAGTTTTAACTCTTAGAAAGTACTTATACTTATTAAGTCTATTAGTATAAACTTAGTAGTATTTTAAAATCTTTAAACTTATTATAAGAACTTTACTAATTTTATTTTAAGAATACGATTTAGTATTTTGGATAGGTTTATTTAGTTATTATTATAGTTTTAATGTATAGATACATAAGTATTATTACGTTAAATACAAATAATAATAATAATTTATATCATAGGATTTATAGGATAGGAATTTCTATTCTTCTATGATTTAAGTATTCTCTATTATAGACCTAAGCCTTAGAAGGGCTTATATAGGATATTGCTATTAAAGCTCTATATAACTACTACTTTTATAGTCTAGCAAAGGGTTTTCACCTTAAGTAGAAACTTTTTAAGTTTATTATAATGCTATTAAAGTACTACTAAAATATCTCTTATAGCTAGCTTCTAATATTAATAAACTTCCTACCTAGATTTAACTTAGTAATAAATAGTATATTATATGAAAGAAATAGAAAATAACGAAGAATAATAATAGATATTACTACTCTAGAACCCCTAATAAGGGTTCGAATGGACTAATAATAGATTAACCTAGTAGAAAACGAAAACTAAGTTTTCTAAGATACTTTTATATAGTTCTAATAGGATTATATTATAACCTTATAAATATTATAATTACTCTTTCTAAAGAAGAAGCTATTTTTTATTAGTACTTTCTTGAACAATAATAGCTTTTACTTTCCTGTATAATAAATAATTATATAGTCCAAATTAGGAGTTAACTAAATTTTTATTAAAAGATTTCAAGATTTCTAGTAATTCTTATAGACTAACCTATTATTTAAAGTCCAAATATAAATTAGTGATTTGTATATGATATAGAAAGTATAGTATAATTAGAATCTTAATATATCCTTCTAGTATTTTACTAAATACTATAAAAACTTTTATTATAATACTTAAGCTTTTAAGAAGATTTACTATCTCTATTAGGGTTTAAATAGACATTTACTAAGCTTTTCATTAAGTTTAAATTAGCTATAGAATAAATAAAAAGGTATTCCCAAATAAGGAACATCTAGTTAAATTACTTCTAGCTAGTATTTTCTTATTAAATTTAAATAGTTATTATTAGCTATAATATTAGCTAGATAAGTTACTATACTATTATTTAATACTACTATATAATTATAATAAATTCTAAAATCTTTAATATAGAGCTGTGAAATTATAGCTAGTTTTAGCCCCTATCTTAACTAGAACTGAAAGTTAATTAGAAAAGGAATTTATAGATAATAAGTATCGGAATAGTCTAAGTTACCCTAATACTAATATAATACTATTATACTATTACTATGCTTTATTATAAAGTATTAATTAGGTAAACTACTATAGTTAGTAAACTTTAATTAACTCGTATTATAAGTATATATAAAGCCTAGTAAGTAGATGTTGTAGTTATCTAGGTATATATATATAGTAGTTGTATTGAAGGTCTCTGATCTATTTAAAGTTATATACCTCTCCGGGACCCTTTAAAAGTAGTTATACCTAGTTATCAGCTCTTACCTTATTTACCCTATAGATACTACTAGTACTAAGGAACTGTTTAAACGGAGGAAGTTTTAGGTAATAAACGTAGTTAGTTAATATAATAAGTAATAAATGGGGAAAGTATAAGCCTATCTATTATAATTATTCTTTAAGGATTATAGTAGGTTATATAATACTAATACTAGCTAGCTAGTAATACTTATTACTAGCTATTATTAATAGTCGCTAGTTATTAATAGCTAGTAGCAATAAGTGCTAATAGCTAGTAGTAGTTACTACGCTTAGTTTACGTAATCGGAAGGCATGTAGCTACTAGTTATAGTTGCCCGCCACAGGATTCGAACCTACTACTCTTGTTGTAAATAGTAAGAGCTAGCCAGACATTAAACTACTACGTCAAGCAGGACTAGGTATATATATAAACTAGTATTAATATATATTATAGTACTAAAGTTTACTTTATTNTATTTTATCGTAGAATATAAGCTATAGCTTATTTACTTACTAGTAGTTTCTAATATTAATATTTAAGCTTTATAGTTAGATAAAGAGATTATAGATAATAAAGAAAAAGCCTAGCCCCCTAGAAAAGACTCTTTAGGGGGTAGTTTAGTATAGTTACTAAGAATAATACTATAGTAATAGATAAGACTAGAGAAATATAGAGATAAATAGATAAATTGCCTTTTTAGTTTCTATATTAATAAATAATAAATTTTTTATCTCTATCTAGGTTAATAGTAGTTATAATTATTATAGAGTAGTTAGTAAGGAGTTTATAAGGTAGTAGGACTTTATATTTATTATATTACTATAATTATACTAGTTAGGTACTATCCTAGGTACTAACTAGGAGACTTATATTACTAAGATAGCTAGGGTATAGATTAACCTTAATAGTTAAATATTAGAAGCCTTATTCTATATAATCCCGGGGATAGTATACCTAGCTATCCTTAGGAAACTATAGTTATAATACTAAT
>RYZW01002590.1:0-11749 GCA_004367215.1 Colletotrichum trifolii
TGCAAAAGGGTCTGGTATTTATTGTTATTATTGTTATGTTACATGCTTACACGTAAGCATATAAAGCTCTAGATCTACAGTGTGCTATAGCACTCGGCTACACCTAATAACAAGTGCCACTAGGGGGGATAAGGGTATATAGCTACGTATACCTTACGCCTATAGGGTATATAGATACGTATACCGAATTACGTATAGAAGTATACACGCCTTAGGCGTTAACGTATACTTTATAGTATAGTATTACTAATACTAGTAACTCTTTCTTTTTACCGTATACTTTATATATTTCTATTTATATATAAAAGCTAGTACTAAAAACGCTATAATTACGTACTAAAAATACTGTTAAAAATAGTATAGATAATAAGCGTAAAATAGTGTTGAAAGTAATCCTTTTACTTTTTACCTAATAATATCTAAATACCCCTTATTATCTACTCTACTTAAATTACCTATCTTTTTATTTAAGTAGTTATATAGTTTGAATTTATACATCTCTTTAAAGTATAATTCGGGGTAGTTTTTATAAAAGTATTAGTAATATTATTATCTCTATTAATCTACTATACTTCGTAGAACTCGTAGTACTTATATAACTATTTTAATACTATAATATTAATTATTAAGTATTTCTCTTTAGTAGTACTAAGCTTTATAAAGTATTCGTAAGGTAAGTATAAGTTAGTATAGATAATTATTAGGATATAAGAGAAGTTTTAATATTTAAGGATCTTCTTAAGTATTATAGTAATAATATATATGAAATCTATACTAGCTATTATAGTATAAATCTCTAAAATAAATATATTCTTAGTAATTCTTTTATTTTTAATAGAAATATAATATATAAAATTACTATAGAAATTAAACTAGTTATTACTAATTACTATCTCTTAACTTAGGATTATTATAAATCCTAATTAAAACGAGAAATTAGTATTATTAGTAAAAAAGCTATTAATGAAAATATAAAAGTATATTTTTAAGAAGTTAAATAGTATAAAGTTAAAGCTATAATTAAGGTATTTAATTTACTACTTAAAATACTTATTTAAAGTAGTAGTATTATTAATAGAAAGTTATTATTCTTATATAGTATATAAGAAGTTAAATAATACTTTAAATTAGTATATTAAAATAAAGTATATTCTTTATATATATTATTTAATATACGTTTTCTTAAATATTTCAAGTATAATATAAGTATCGAGGAGTACTAGTTTTTACTTTTAGTATTTTTAGTATAAGTAGAAAGTATTACTATTAAAACTTAAGATATTTCTATTAAATACTAGAGGGGTAGTTACTATAAGGGTTATCTTTAGCTTTACTTTAAATAAAATGTTTTAGAATTCCTTATCTTTATAGTATAAGAAAGTAGTATTAGAGAAGTTAAGAGTATTATTAGTTTATATACTTATAAGGCTAAAATTATTATTAGTATAATATAAAACGAGGAAGTATAAGTTATATATAGATATTTTTATTTATAATTACTCTTTATAATATTTAAAGTAAGTTACCTATTAGTAAGTATTAGCTTTAGTAAAACTATATAATAACTTAATAATAATAATTATAAAGTCTAGAAAGTATTACTTCTTAAGGTAAAATAGTAAGTTAGCTATAATATACCTTATAAGTTTTATTTTAGCTTAAGTATAGGCTTAAGTAATATCTCGAAGCTATATTATTATACTTTTATACCAGAGGAAAACTAAAACTATAGCTAAAATTAACTATTAGCTACTCTATTAAATTATTAGTGATTATATTAATATTTTAAACTTACTATTATCTCTAAAACCCTAGATTATGAGGTATAATTTCTTATATATTTTATTAGTATTCTTATTCTTAATCTTATTAATAATATATAACTTAAAATACTTATAACCCTTATAGAGGATAGGGTTAAACTTAATAATCTTAATAATACTATTAATAATAATACTCTTAACTTCTTTTTTTATTAACTCTTTAAATAGTAAACCTAGTATTATAATTATACTTTTTTTATAGAAGGTAAAAAAGAGAGCTATATCTAATTATTCTTTAATTATAAGATATACTATAAAATAAAACTTATAATTAAATTTCTAAGCTAGATTAGTAATAGATTATTTTAGAAGGTTAAAAAGTATATTATAGAAATTACTAATAACTTGGGGAAATAAAGGATTATTACTATTAGTAGTAGAATTACTACTTTATATAATAATAATATCTTATAGTATCCTCTAAATATTCTAGGGTTTTTTAGGGATAATAATAGATAAAATCGGGATATTACTATAAGAGTATATATTTCTTAGTAATATTAGACTTCTAGTAGTAACTCTAGTATTAAGATCTAGGATATATATAAAATAATTACTAGTATTTAATAATATTACTATTAATAATACTAGTAAGAGTATTTAGTTATTCTTTAAGTATAGTTTTATAGTTATAATTTGAAACTCTTGAGGTTCTTAAAGGAATTTAAAAGTATATATCTTATTATAAATAGTAATAAGGTAAAAAGGGTTTCGTTAATTATATTTCTCTCATTATATATATATAAGAAACTAAAGTAAGAAAGTTATTATATACGAGATATCGGGGCTATTATATATTACTAAAACTATATTAATAACGTATTTAGTATAAGTATAGCGGACTATTTCTATTATTTTCTAAATAGTACAAGTATAAGTAATAATATCTAGGAAAAAAGTAGAGTTATCTATAAAACACGGGTATATACTAGAAATAAATAATATAAATATAAAGCTATTTAATTTAGTAGTATTATTAATTACTTTATATATTACTTAAAAGTATATTTCTCGAGTTATTATAGGAACTTTATTATAATAAATCTCGTATATTCAGTAGAGGAAAGTATAGTAATATTTAACTTTACCGATACTATTATATACTTTAATAAGTACTATTTGAACTATTAATCCTATAGCTTTTACTTCTAATCTAAATTCTTTAGATTAAAATATTATTCCTATATTAGTAGTAATAAAATCTAGAAAGCTTTAGTAAGAGTTAATTTAGTATATTTTAAATACCTCCTATATTACTTTTACTAAAATATCTAGTAGGAAGCAAGTAGTATTAAATACTATAATAATATTGATAATATAGAGTACGGGGTAGTTATTAATATAGATAATATTAATAATAACCTTAAAGTTAAACTTAATATTTTCTCATATAGTAAAATAAAAATAAGAAAGGGTAGTACTATATATCTAGTACTAGTAGTAGTACTACTTAAGAGTTTCGAAGGTATAGTACTTAATAGGATATCCCGTTTTAGTAAAGATATTATAGAGGTATATTATAGCTAAGTATCCGAATTAATAATAGAGTCTCTATATTTCCGATTCTATAAAGTATATAGAAATGAGTATTTTTTCCTTATTAAGGAGTATCTATAAATACCCCTATTTTCGAATAACTAGTAAAATCTTCTTATTTTAGTATAGTTTATTATATATATTATTGAATATTATACCGAGGCAATTTATTTCTACGAGGTAGAGTAAGAAAAGGGTATTATATAGTATTATATAAAATATAATAATACTAAGTAGTATAAGAATATTAACTATTCCGAGTATTATAAATAGAATAGTACTACTAAAGTAGATTATAACTAGTTTACTTTATAGAGGTATGAAAATTATAGAAAAGTTAACTATTTACTAGAAAACTATAAACTAGGAATACTTAATAGTTAAAAAACTAGTAATATTTAAGTTAAATAAGATTTTTTAAAAGATAGTAGATAAGTAATAGCTTTTAAGTATAAAAGTAAATATAGAAGCTATATCTATATTCTTAGTAATCTTAGGGGAAGTAGTATTTACTTTAGTAAAAGTATATAATACTACTTAATTTTAGAAAGGTTTAGTAATTTTACTTCTATTTATAGTAATAGGATTATTGCTAAAGTATAATATAAAGAACTATCTAGGGGTATTAGATATTATAGGGGTAATAAAAGTATAATTTTTAAGGTTATATTATATTTAGTATTAAGTAATAAGTTTTTTATACTTATTATCTCTTAAAGGTACTTAGAAGTTATTATCGAAACTATTAATACCTTTATATTTAGTAAGAATAGTCTAGTATACTATCTAAGTATATATTATTAGATTAGTAATTAACTTATACTTATTATATAAAATATACTACTCTTTAAAAGTATATTTTATTAACTAATAACTTATTTTACTATATATATAATACTTCTTATTAGTATAAGTATATATAGAAACTAGAAAAAAGTAATATTTATTTTAAAGTAGTAAAGAATAGCTAGAAGTATAGCTATAATTTAAAATATTACCTTAAAGTATATTATATATATAGTTAATCTAAAACTACTCCTCAGGTATATTACTATTATCTCTAATACTTTAAAAATATTACGATTTTTAGAATACTATAGTATTACTTATAGTTAAGTATAACTAGTTATAGAAATTCTAAAAAATTAATATAAAACTAAAAAATACTAATTAGTATTTTAATATATTATAGTATATATTTATAAGTTAGTTATAGAAAACCTTATTAGTATACTAGTTAATTTTAAATATCTTTTAGAGATTAGTAAACTTTATAATAAATATCTTAAATATTTCTTTTTTATTCTAGTTAGGGTTCTTAGCTATTATATTCCTAAGAATAATACTTTACTAGTTAGAAAAATAAATCTAGTAGATCTTATTATTTTCAAAGTATTCCTAAATATATATAGCTATCTAATTAAAGTTGAAGTTTTAGCTATAATATATAAAGTTATTAAAGTAAAAATCGAAGAGTTAATTTTTTAATATAATAGAGAATACTCTAGTTTATATATATTATAAAATACTAAGTTTAAAATAATAATTATAAAAGATATTAATTTTAGTCTTAAGAATATTATATAAACTTCTACTATACTTCATACTTTTATTATATAAATCTATAAAATCTATAATATACTTAGTAAATAAGTTTTTAAATAGGGGAATAGGGGAAGTATAGGAGTAATATTTAGGATTAGGATATTATATATTACTATTATCTTAGTATACCTCTTACTAATAAGGGGTTTCTATATTATTCTCCTAATAATAAAAGTTCGCTATATTATACTACTTAGGGATTAGTAGTCTTATTAGTAGTAGTAGAGGTTATATATTATATATAAATAATAGAAGAAGCTAGGTATCTTATACGAGTAGTTAAGATTACTAGGTATATTATATAAGGTTTTTAGATATTAACTAAGTATTAATTATAGGTACTATAGTTTTAACCTTAGGTTTAATAGTATATGAAAATATCTTGATATCTTCTACCTTAAGGAAGTCGTTAACTTACTTAAAATAGTTCTTAATATTAGTCCTAAGGCTTAAAATCTATTTCTTTATCTTATTAATCTTGTTAAGGGTTTAGAAAATAAAATACTTTCTCTAAATGAGTTAGTATAGTACTAAATAAATCTTTTTTCCTAATTTATTAATTTTAATCCTATAGTTAATAAAGAAATCTCGGAAGTAGTAGATAATATATTTATTAATAAATTACTATATTATTATAGGTTACTTATTAAAATCTATCCTGAAGTAATTAAAAAACTTATACCTATAGATCTCTAGATACCTATATTAGGAAATAAAAAATACTATAAAAATATTAATATTTTTAGTATTTACCTATATAAGGTTATTATAGTTAATTCTAAAAGGTTTTCTAAATAGATCTATATTAATAAAAGACTTAAGCTAGTCTAGAATTATATATTTACTACTTAGGGTTATCTAAGTTATTACCTAAACTATTAATATACTAGGGTTTACTCTAGTATTTAGTTTAGGGTATAATTTAGATATATTAATAGGGGGATATAAAGGTATTAAAAAGGGGATAATTTTTGAGAAAGTATAGGAGTTTCGAGATATTATATAGGTTTCTTAAGTATAAGAAGTATAAAATACTATAAATCTCACATACTACAAGTATCTAGCAGTACTCTAAAAATATTATATTTACTAAATACTTTCTAGTATATACTAAAAAGTATTCTTTAAGTTTATTTCTTGAGTATTTTATAAAGTAAAATTAATATATTAATTTAAAAGTATTTTACTAGGGATAAAAGTAAAAGTAATATCTATAAAGTATCTAAGTTAATACTTACGATCTCGTTTTATATAAACCTTAAATAGGGTTTATAATTACTTCTTTTCACGTAAAAACCTTACTAATCTATAGTATAGTAGTAATAGATAAGTTAACTACTAATCAGTATTAGTTTATCTAGAAGGTAATATATATTATATATAATCTCGTCGTATAGGTATAAAAAGGTCTAGTATTTATTATTATTATTATTATTATATTATATACCTATATATAGGTATATAAAGCTCTAGATCTACGGTATACTATAGTACTCGGCTATAGCTAGCGACGAGTACTACTAGGGGGGATAAAAGTATACGGCTACATATACTTTATACCTATGGGGCGTATGGACATGTATGCCGAATTACATATAGAGGCGTACATACTTCAAGCATTAACGCATACCTTACGGCATAGCGTTACTAACAAATACTCTTTAATTTTATAAATCTATAAATAATACTTTCTAGACTAACTAAAAAGAATACAAAACCCTTTTAAAATAGTTCCTATTTACTCGAATAATATATATTGATAATTTAAATACCTATCCTATGTTTTAGTTAAATATCTTTATAGTAATAATATAAAAAGTATAAGGGTATTAGTTAAAAGCCTGGGAAGGGAAGGAGTATTTAGTAAAAGGTAGGTTTCTATAAGTTATAAGACTTCAACTTAGTAAACTAACTAGTAGTAACTATAAGAAAGCTTTTATCCTATAATAACCTAAGGCTACTATATTACGTAATCTATATCTATTCCTAGCTATCCTAGCTCTCTATATAAACTATAAAGTATATCTTTATAACTATCCCCCCCTCTATAGGCTTTAAGCCTTGAAGCCTATAAATGCTATATAGCTATTTTCGAAAAATAGCTTTACCGGCTATTTATCAATTGTTTAGCGATTAAAAATAAAAGGATTCTCCTATACGTATATTAACATATAAGGGTTATCCTATACGTATATTAATGTATAGGAGTCGTTTATCCTATATATATATATTAACGTATAAGGGTTATCCTATATGTATCTTAATATATAAGGTTTGTTTATCCTATATATATATTAATATATAAAGCTCTTATTACTATATTAAACGAATAGTACTTCCTATAAGTATATTAACTTACAAGGTTTCTAGTATATTAACCGGGATCTTTAAAGCTAAACCTAGGATATCTAACCTTTTCCTATATATAGTAATACTCTCTCTATAAAGCTTCCTATTACTAATTAGGTATATAAGGCTTCTTATAACTAATTAAGCTGCTAAAGTATTAGTATATATTCGCTAGTAGGTTTTTCTAGGCTTTTATAGCCCCAGGCTCTATATAGCTCTAGGGACTTTCTAGTAAGCTTTCAGTAAAATACTCGTAGTAATTACGCTAGTAGGCTATTTACCTACCCTAGGCTTAATATAGCTCTAGGGAACTTTTAGCGAAGTACTTAGTAAAATACTTGTAACAAACCCTTATAAGGTATTTTTACTATACTATATAGCCCTAGGCTCTACTTAGCTCTAGGGACCCTTTTTCATCAAACCCTCAACAATAAAGCACTTACGGCAAACCTTTATAAGGTAGCCTAGTTTCTAGCAAAACGTATAGAATTCGTTATAGTAATAAGTAACTATAGTATAGCCTAACTTACCGTATACTTCGTACGAGGGGTAGCCTTTAGGGTAGTCTTTAAAGTATAACATTTTTATCGGAAAGCTTTTAGTCTCTCTATAGTATTTAGGCGCTAATTCCTTAGTAGTAGTTATAGTGCTCCCAATACTACTAAAACCCTTATAGAGCTATAATATCTCCTACAAATACTTAGCTACTAAGGCTACTACCCTAAGTATTTAATTATTAAACTTCTAGTATTATAAGTACTACTATAGCCTAACTTTAAAGTAATAGAAACATGTAAAAGTATAAAGCCTCGAAATTTCTAGCTTAGGGGTACTTAGGGCTTTATAAATAGCTAACTATTTAGTATAAAACTTTAATAAAGACTAGCTTTTATATTAAAGCGTATAAAGTATACTATAAAAATATAACTCTTATAAAATCAGATTAGTTAATAAATAGTAAATAAATACTATAAAGTTAACTTATATAAATTCTAGTCAAAAAGTATAATAGTAGTTATAGGAAAGGCCGATAGCCTGCTCTCTACTACGACTATTAGTGGATATATTGCCTTCTGAAGTACGACTTTAGCCCTCTTACCCCCCCTACTAACTACTATAGCTAGCCCCTAGTTAATCCGGGGCTAAACCCCTTATAGCTATAGTTAGTATACTTGCCCTGCGTTAACCTTTTCGCAGATAATAAATAACCGATAACTCCTTCTACGATAACCTTATACTTTTATATTTTTATACTTTTATAGCTATATATAATTCAAATATCTCAAGATATTCAATTATTATTAACTATAAGTACTCTATTTAAATATTTATTATAACCTTAATATCTATAACTTTAATATCCCCTAGACTAAGCCCTACTTATTCCTAACACGAGACTTTATACTACTAATACAAAAGTTCTCTACTACTAATATAAGCTAACGTATAATCTCTATATAAGTATAGTAAGACTTAGCTTATTCTTATTAGTAAATAATCTTAATATATTAATTAATTATAACTAATAGCTAATTTACGAATAATACTTATATAGATATAGATACTCCTAGTATAGCTAGATAGCTTTTAAAACCTCTATAATTATATCGCTATAATATTCCAAAGTATTTAATAACTAATATTATAGTAGTATATTAATATTAAAGTATTACTTAATTAATACCTAGTCCCTAATATTATTAGTTTAGTATAGTAGGTTATAGGTTAGCTAGATAATCTTTTTTTAAATATCTATAGGTTATTTATTAATTATAATACTTAGGATAATTTTATCAAAGCTTATTTTAATAAAGTAATAGTTTTAGTTAAAATAGTTATAACTAGATATCTCTATACCTATTCTATATTTCTTTTTTTATAGGTAGTTATATAGATTTCGAGGAGATTTTAGTTCTATTATAAAAGATATAGAAGAATAATAGATTACAGAATACTTAACTTTTATATCTTAAAATAGGTATTCTACTTTATTCTATTTTTAAGAGGTTTATAAAAGTTCTCAACCTTATAACTTTAGTAGTTACTTTTAGTTATATATATTAAACCCTAGTTTTAATAAAGTTCTCCCCGTATAGATTATTACTACGAAGTCTTCTATTATTATAAGGTTAAATATCGGAACTAGCGGTATAATTATCTATAATAATAAGTAATTTTATTACTATTTTAACTAGTTATAAGCTAGTATTAGTACGAATGCTGTTATCAGGTAAAATTTATAGTTAAATCTATATATAGGGTAAAGAGCTTAGATACTATTCTAAGTATAGAGTAAAAGTAACCAAATAATAGTAGTTATACTACTAGGTCTATAAGCTATATACTAGCTTAGTTATAGTTTACTAGATCTAGTATACTATAGAAACTCCTAGGTATAGAGAATAGCTATCTTAAATCGCTATTAGCTAATCCTCGATTTTATATAGTAAAGTACTTTCGTGAAAGAAACTATATAAATAATAGGGGGCTTTAAGTAATCCCTATAGTTAATAGTAGTTTCGGGGATTAATAGTATAGGGGTCGTTATAGGTTTGCTAGTAGATAATCGAGCTAATATTATCTCTATAAAAAAGGACTATTATTCGAAGAAATATATAAGTACCGCTATAGTTACTATTTGAGGTTTAGGTAGTATAGGCGTTGTATATTTAGGCGATATAGTTGCTATATATTTACTTATAGTAATAGGTTCGGTAGAGCTTTTAGTAAGTACTATTACTTAAGATACCGAATTTTCCGCTAAGTATTTAGCGACTATATACTCGCTAGCTATTCGTTATAATAAAGCTATTACTAAATCCCAGCTTTACCCTTCTAAGAAATAGAAGTTAAAGAATTATAAAAGTATTAGCTAAAAGCTTAGTAAGAGAAGAAGTATTTAGTAAAAAGTAAATCTATATAAATTATAAGACTTTAACTTAGTAAGCTAACTAGTAGTAGCTATAAGAGGGCTTTTATTTTATAGTAGCTTGAGGTTACTATATTACGTGATCTATATCTATTCCTAGGTATCCCAGTTTTCTATATAAGCTATGGGGTATATCCTTATAAAAACGAAGAAATAGTAATACCCCTCAAGCTACTTATAAGGAATAAAGTTCTCTAAATAAATTCTTATCTATCTATGAATAGATTACTTAAACTTAAATTTCTAAATAAGTAAATAAAACATAGCAATTAATATATTCGGTTACTTTTGCTCTATACTTAGAATAGTGTCTAAGCTCTTTACCCTATAAATAGTTTTAACTATAAACTTTACCTAATAATAGTATTCGTGCTAATACTACCTAATACCTAGTTAAAATAAGAATAAAATTACTTATTATTATAAGTAATTATACCCCTAGCCTTAATATTCAATTTTATAGTAATAGAAAACCTTGTAGTAATAGTTCATATAGAAAAAGCTTTATTAAAACTAGGATTTAATATATATAACTAAAAGTAACTACTAAGGTTATAGGGTTAAAAGCTTTTTAAATTTCTTGAAAATAGAATAAAATTGAATACTTATTTCGAGATATAAGAACTAGGTATTCTATAATCTATTATTTTCCTATAACTTTTATGATACAACTAAAATCTCCTCAAAATCTATGTGACTACTTATAAGAAGGTAATTATACAATAAGTATATAAATATGTAGTTATAACTATTGAAATTAAAACTATTAGTATATTAAGTTAAGTTTTAATAAAATTGTTCTGAATATTATAATTAATAAGTAACCTATAAATATTAAAAAGAAACTTATTTAGTTATTCTAGGAGTTATTATACTAAATTCATAATATTAGAGACTAAATATTAATTATATAATACCTTAATATAAATACTTTACTATAATACTAGTAACTAGATACTTTATTTAGTTACTTTTACTCTATACCTAAAATAGTATCTAAGCTTCTTACTTTATATATAGATTTAACTATAGAATTTACCTAATAATAATATTCGTACTAATACTAACTTATAACTAGTTAAAATAGTAATAAAACTACCTATTATTATAGATAATTATATTCCTAGTTCTAATATTTAACTTTATAGTTGTAGAAAACTTCATAGTAATAATCTATATGGGAAGGATTTTATCAAAACTAGCTAAAACTTAATATACATAACTAGAAATAACTATTAAGGTTATAGAGTTAAGAACTTTTTTAAACCTCTTAAAAATAGAATAGAATAAAATACCTACGAGATATAAAAACTAAGTATTCTATAATTTATTACTTTTCTATAACTTTTATAATCAAACTAAAATTTCCTCGAAGTCTATATAGCTACCTATAAACAAATAAGTATGAGATAAGTATAGAGATATCTAGCTATATTTATTATAACTAAAACTATTAGTATATTAGACTAGATTCTAATACAATAATTCTAAATACTATAATTAAAAA
>RYZW01002592.1:0-11749 GCA_004367215.1 Colletotrichum trifolii
TTAGTAGTATAAAATCTTGTCTCGGGGATAGGTAAGGTTTAGTCTATAATAGGGATATTAAAGTTACGGATATTAAAGTTATGATTCGAATAGGGTACTTGTAGTTAGTAGTAATTAAATATCTCGAGATATTCAAATTATATATAGCCGTGAAAACGTGAAAGTGTAAAGGCGTAAGGTTATCGCGGAAAGAGTTATTAGTTATTTGTTATCTACGAAAAAGTTAATACGGGGTAGGTATACTAGTTATAGCCGCGAGGGGTTTAGCCCCGGATTAACTAGGGGCTAGCTATAATAGTTAGTAGGGGGTAGGAAAGCTGAAGTTATACTTCAGGGGGTAATATATCTACTGAAAGTCGTAGTAGAGAGCAAGCTATCGGCTCCTCCTAAGAGAAAAGTATTTTTAATAAATATTTTAATATTTAAAGTATATAGACTTAGTAGAATATATATTTTTAGCCTAATATTCGAGATAGATAAATTTAGTATAATATATATTTTTAGCCTAGTAGCTCTTTAGTATTATAAGACTCTTAATTATTATATATAATTAAAGGGTAAAATCTAGTATATATTATATATAACTAAACGTGGCTAAGTATATTACGTGAGGTTCTATTTTAAGTAGTTTAAATAAAGCGAGGTTCATAGAGACGGCGCTATAGCTAAGGCTTCTTCCGGCGAAAACTCTGCTGCTCGAGCGCGTTATTCCTGATAATAGTTACCTCCTATTATATTAACTATTTTATTAAACTCTTTATTTAAGCTTGAATTAGTAACTAAGTTAGTTTCGAATAGTTCTATTTTAATTATTTACTTTTATAACTAATAAGAAACTTTATTAGAATTAAACTATTTAAAATTATCTTACAGAGAAGTTAAATCTCTATTAGGAAAAAGTATTTTATAAAAAGATATATTATAAAATATTATAATTTTATTTTAGAATAGATTCTATACTTAATATTAGCTAGTTAAAATATATTGAACCAAAAAGCTAATGAAAATATACCCCTTAAAGTAAACTAGTTAGTTATATTTTAATTTGTCATCTATAGTTAAAATATTTATAGTTATAAATATAGAGATAAGTCAAGTCTAATTTTATAATATTATCTTTTTAAGTAGTTTTATAAAGCTTTTAGTATAGTATTCACTAGCTTAAAAAGTCTATCAATATTTTGTTATAAAGAAATACTATAATTTGAAGGATTTCAAGCTAGAGATTATAAAATAATTCATTGTTTTATTTTATGGTTCTCATATAAGCTTTAATAATTACTTTAATATATCCAATATTTCTATTTTAGTTTTAGGTATATAGAATAGATAGTTTAAAGTATATACTTTGAGACATAAAGTCTAATTTTATCTTCTTATATTTAGAAACCTTATTATTGGATTTTAAAACCTTAATGTTAATACTATACTAGTATTTAAAAAGTATAATAAAACTCTCGAATATTTTAGTTATTATAATTCTAGTATAGTTAATAAGATAGAAGTCTTAAGAGTAATTAGTAGTTTTATCTATAGATTGTAGAGTAGAAATATAATTATTATAGTTTTAGTAATAGGAGTAGAAGTTTAAGGTAATATATTCCCTAGAAGTAATATATAAAGTATTCTTATATTTTATATAATAAATCTTTTACTTAACTTTACTAATATTATATATTTTATATATCCCCTAAATAAGCTAGTAATTATTATGTTTTAAGTAATTATTAGTAATCTTAATACTTCGTATAATTAAAACTAAGTAGTTTAAAAGCTCTTTACTAGAATACTTTAAATATTAATACCAGAGTTATTTATTACTCTTAGGAGTTTTCGAATAGTATTTATAGTATACTACTAATACTAGTAATATCTAGGAGAAAGCTTATACTCCTTAACTATATAGCTAAAATACTTAATTTCTTATAAAGTATATAATACTTAAGGATTTACTTATTATATTAAATACTAATACCTATAGTTTTAGAATAATCACTTTTCTATAGTTAAATTAAGTAATCTAGCCTGGTATTCCATTAATAGCTTTATTTCTATAATCATTCAAAAGAGACAAAGTTTATAGCTAAAGTAGTATAGAAAATGATATTATAGAAATATAACTTAACTTTTTTATTTTCTATAATCTAAAAATATCTTAGTATCTCTATAGCTTTTAATTAGTATAGGCTTTATATTATACTAAATATAGCTTTTATAAAAGCTTCTTAAAAAGTTATAAAATATTCTATAACTCGGAAAATATAACCTAAAATACCTAAATTAAGGATAAAAGAGTTTTAGAGAAGATACTATTAAAGTCCCTCTTTGTAGTATACTTACTATATAGTATTATAGTTAATTTAACTAGTAAGCTAGTTATATAGTTACTATTATTTAAAATTCTAAACTTTTCTTAAGAAATCTAGATCTAAAGTAAATAATTACTTAATTTTCTTTGTAGTTAAAATGTTTAGTACTTAGCCTAAATAAGCTAACTAAAAATAGATATAATAATAGTATACTAATAAATAGCTTAAGCTATATTTTAGAAAGTGTAGGGGCTTATCTAAGCTTTAGAGCTATTTTTTGTTACTTCGAGTGTTTAAAGTAATAATAGGGGTCTCTATTAATATATTAAAAGTACTATAGTTTATTTTATTATACTAGAAAGTCTCGGGGAAATACTATATAACCTTTATAATAACTAAGATAACTTTATCTAGGGGTATAAAATCTAAATAGCTATAAACTAAAAATATATAGATTTATATATAGGATTGAATTAGGGAGTAAGTTAGTAAAACTATAAAATTATAAATTTATAATATTTTAGTAATAGAGGGAATATAGTTAACTAGTTAAGTTTTATATATAATATTTTAGTACTTCTAAAATTATTTCTTAATTATTATTTTTATAGTAAAATATTTAAGTCTCGGGGATTAAAATATTTTATAGTATATTANTTAAGTCTCGGGGATTAAAATATTTTATAGTATATTAAAAAAGTATCTTAGAAATAAAGATTATTAGTAATATTAAAGTAATTATAGAAATTCATAGCTTATATTACTACATCCTCTTCTATATAGTAGTACTAGTATTATAGTATTTTATTTATATATTTAAAAATTTAACTTACTAGGTAAATTTAGTTTAACTATTTATATTAGTAGTCTTAAATCTTTAAGGTATAGAAATTATAGAAAATTATATAAGTCTTTAGGTTTTTCTCTATAAAATCTATAATATTTCTTATATAAACTTCATTAATAGTATTTACTAGGAATTATTAATCCTCTTTATAATTAACTTTTATAGACATATAGTTCTTAAGAGTATTCTATTTAAGTATTTTATAGGTTTATTAATACTACCTAGATTTTAGAAAGTCACTTAAGAGTAGTTCTCGAGGAAACTCTAAAATGAAGTTATAGTAAATAATTATTTCAAAGTTAAAATAGTTTTATGAACTATAAACTTTAGTTTCTACTTAAAAGGTATTTTACTACATAAATTACTAATTAGCGTTTTCAAAAACTAAAAAAATAAATATTTTTAGTAAATATCTTAGTAATTAAGATATATAAATTCGGTATAATATATATTTTAGCCTACTAGCTCTTTAGTATTGTGAGACTTTTAATTATTATATATAACTAAGGGGTGAAATCTAGTATATATTATATATAACTAAATATAGCTATATATACTACACGAGGCTCTATTTTAAGCGGTTTAAATAAGGCGAGGCCTATAGAGATAGTACTACTAGCCGAGGTTTACCTAGTATAAACTCTATCTTTCGAGTATATTATTCCTGATAGGAGATAATTTCTCTTCCCTACCTAACTATACTCACTATACTTCTACTCCTAAGTATACTTTCATATAACTCTGTATATCTTATTACTACTCTCCTACGCTAAAGTAGAACGTTATAGTATTAAAAACATATCTATTCTACTAAATAATTAAGATATAAAATCTAGTATATATTATATATAACTAAATATAGCCACATATATAGCATAAAGCTCTATTTTGGAGTTTCAGTAAGATAAAGCCTATAGAAATAATACTAAAGTTTAAGATCTAAAAAGAATAAATGCTATCTTATTTATCTAATATTTCTAATGTGTTTATGTAGTTTTAAGGGTTTGATTTAGAAATTAGTTCTTTTTAATAATATTAATTAAATCTTTCACTTATATTTTATTAGAGAAAAGCTAATCGCTTACTTTCTACTATAACTATCAGTAGATATATTACCTCCCAAAGTATAACTTTAACCTTCCTATTCTTCTACTAATTATTATAGCTAGCTTCTGATTAATTAAAAGTTAAGTTTCTTATAGTTATAATAGCTAGTATACTTCTCTTATACTAACCTTTTTCTAGATAATAAATAACTGATAGTTCCTTTCATAATGACTTTATATCTTTGTACTTTTATACTTTTATAGTTACTAATATATGATTTAAATATCTTGAAATATGTAATTACTACTAACTATAAATACTCTATTTAAATATTTATTATAACTTTAATATTTACAATTCTAAATCCTACTTCATATAGTAGTTTAACGTCTAGCTAGCTTTTACTGTTTTATAGTAAGAGTAGTAGGTTCGAATCCTATAGTAGGTAAATATAACTAGTAATTATAAACCTTCTAGTTATATAAATTAAGTATAGTAATTACTACTAGCTAATAGTTCTTACTAGTAACTATTAATAGCTAAAAACTATTAATAGCTAGTAATAGGTAATAATAGCTAGTAGTAAGTATTATATAATAATTTAGGGTAATTCTATAAAGAATAACTATAATATAGAGTCTATACTTTACCTATTCATTAGCTATTATATTAACTAACTATATTATTACTACTCAAAGTTTCCTGTATTCAAACGGTTCCGTAGCCCTAGTATTATCTATAAAGTATGTAAGGTAAAAGCTAATTATTGAATATAGTTTCTTTCAAAGAGTTCCTAAGAAATATATAACTTTAAAATAGATCACAGACTTTCAATACAACTACTAATATTTATAACTTTAATATACTTACTAAGTTATATTTATTTCGAAGATAGAACTTTAGACTATTAATATAAACTTTCTATAATCAATAAATGATCTAGTAAATAGTCTGAGTATAGATTATTGAAATGTATGATTTATTTAAACTAAAATAAAATACTTAAATATATATAAATAGACTAGTTAAGTCTTATATAAATTAGTATAACTATAGAGTATACTTAATATTATATTTATTTTTATATACCTCTTTAGTAGTAGAGCTACTAGAGATAACTTTATATTCTATGGGCTATTCTAAATAGTATATTATTTACAAGTAGAAATAAGTAAATAGCTTTCTAAATTAGTTTTTAAAGTATTTGAATAAAAGAAATGATTTATTATTATAAACCTATTATGATTTACTGTATATTTAATTGTTTTTTGTTGATCTTTAGTAACGGTGATTAGATAGTTCTTTCTAAAATCATTATTGTCTTCGATGTTTAAGTACTATAAATAATTTATTTATTCTTATTTTACTTATTAGCTTTTTTCTATTATATACTAATATTCTTAATATTTATTCCTTTGTATTGATTAGTAGTATACAAAAGTAATATAGATTATATATATTAATTCTAAATTTAAGAATATATTTTAGTTATTACTAATATTCTCATTATAATTCAATTTTGTCAAGGTTAAAATAGTTATTCATAATTCTCTTAATAATACTACCAAAATTCTAATCTATTTTAACTTAGCTTACATTTTGAATAACTTTATACTAATTCTTGCTTATTTTATTCCTAAGCTAAAAGTGATATCTCTTGATTTGAGTTTAAAGGATAATTAAAATTTATAATTAGATATTGTAATATAGGTTGTTGATTTTACTTCATTATTAATAATAACTCTAGTATTTAAGATATTTACTTTCTTTCTTTTTAGTAAACTTGTTTTACTTAGTCTTTTCTAATCTACTATACTTTATACAGATAAATCAATAGTTATTATTTTCCTTTTATGATTCGTATTATTGATATATTTATTAACTTTATTAATTCTATTTATAATTAGTTAATGTTGAAGATTTAAAGCCAGATTGCTAATACTATAAGTAATTATTTATCCAGTACTACATTGACTATTAAATAATAATATGAAATTGAGGTATTCTAAATCTAGTGTTTTATCCAATTTTATTCTACCAAGTTTCCTAATTTATAATAATACTTATTACCCTTACTATGATTTTAAAATTCTGAAATACCTAGAACTATTAATACTAAAGCTATTGTTATCAAGAAGGTAGCTATTACTTTAAAGAAACTAGCTATCTCTCTTCATAAAGAATACTTTTATAGCTATTCTAGGAAAGTCTCTACTTTTAAATTTCTTTTTCAACATAAAGAAAATAGTTTGATCACTAATCTTTCATTTAAAGAAAAAAACAAAGAACGCTTAAGCTTATTATTAATGATATAGAAAATGAAAACTATTAAATTAGAAAGCTTTTCAAATATGTTAAGAAATATACTAAGATTTCATCTAAATTTATAATAGAGTCTATCTAAATTAGAAATTAAGAGGGTTTTTCCAAGATAAATAATTTTGAATATTAGTTAAAAGATAATAAATATGAACCCGTTAAGTTAAATAAGAAGTTTACTGTTTCTAAAGGTATTCTAATAGAGTCTACTTTTTTGAAAAAGGCTATTTAGATAAGACTATTAAGGAACAAAAAGTCTGTTTTTTTGCGATAAAGATAATTAATTATATAGAACCTATTTAAAACAATATTTATATTCTTTACTATTAAGGTTTTATATTTATTTTTGGAGTTTCTTTTCTTATTACTAGAGTTAAAAATAAATATTTAATTTCTGATGAGTATTACTAGTATAAAACTAATTTAAGAAAAGCCTATAATCTAGTTTCTAATAAAACCGATCAAGTATTTAAGAAATATCTTAAAACTATCTGAATTTTAGATAAAAGTTAAATGAGTAATTTAACTTATATTGTTAATTTTAAATCTAATCTGTTATAGTAAAGAAATAAGAGAACTAGTAAGATAAAGAAGTAAGATTAATTTAAATTATAGTTTAAATAGTAGAAAGAGTTTAAACCAATTTTGTTTAAGAATAGAAGTATCTCTGATTTTAGTACTAGGTTTCTAGCTCCTATATAATTTACTATTATTTAAGTATTTTAAAGATCACTACCTATTTAGTTATTTACTTTTAATTATATTCCTAGGTTTTTAGTAATTCTAATTAGGCTTTTTACTAGTAAAGGTTCTATATTTTAAACTATTACTAGGAAAGTTAGAAACTAGAGTTTTAGTCCAATATTCCAATAATTAGCTTTGGTAGTTTCTTTTTATTTTTAGGATAGATATTGATATTAGCTTTTATTTTTAGGGATATAATTCATTTTCTATACTTCTTTAGGTAGAGCTTTATGTACTAATTATTATTTTTCGTTCATTAACTTAGGGATCTAAATTTAAATAGCTTCTTTTAAATTTAATCTAAATTTAATTAGAAAGTTTTATTTTTCAGAAATACCTTAAGGAACTGTACTATTTCTTCATTTCTTATATTAATACTACTGAATATTCTATTACAAAGTAAGAGTTTAGGAATCTAGATTACCTACATATATTACTTTAGTAGTTGAGAATAGTTCTAAGAAGGTTTTATATTTATTTCAATTAGTTTCAAAAGTATTATTTCTAGATTTATCAAGTTTAGAAGTAGTCTAAATTATTTGATTTGTATTTCTGTTAAGTGTTTTATAAGTCTATTTCCTACTATTAAATCTACATATATATACATAACTTTAAACTATCTTTTGAGTATTTCTATTGTAGTTATATTCATTAAATATCTATATATATCGAAGTTGAGTAGAAAAATAGTTATTGTTTATAATTACTAGTTTTATAATTTAGTAATTATCATTATAGTTATATTAAAGGTCTTTAATCTATTTAAAGTTATATACTTCTCGGGAACCCTTTAAAGGAAGCTATACCTACTAGTTAGCTTTTGCTCTATTTACCCTATCGATACTGCTAGTACCAAGGAACTATTTAAATAGGGGGAGCCTTAGGTAATAAATATAGCTAGTTAATATAACATCTAGTAAATAGGCTAAGTATATTATAAAGGGAAAATATAGGCTAATTACTATAGTTACTCTTTAAAGATCGTAGTAAGTTATATAATACTAATACTAGCTAGCTAGTAATACTTATTACTAGTTATTGGTAATTACTAGCTATTCATAACTACTAGTAAAAGCTAGTAGCTAGTAGTAGTTGCTATATTTTTGGTTTATATAATTAGAAAGCTTATAGCTACTAGTTATACTTACCTGCCGCAGGATTCGAACCCACTACTCTTGCTATAAAACGGTAAAAGCTAGCTAGATATTCAACTACTACGTTAAGCGGGAATCTAGTAATTATTTTAATAGACTTTCTAAGTGTTTTTAAGGTTAGATTTAATATCTTAAAAGAGTCTTTTTAGTATTATAGTATTCTGGGGTATACTTTAAGTTAAGAGATTCTATTTTAGTTATTAACATAATAAACGTATTTTACTAAGTAGCTTTCTATCGAATAAGGTTTCTAAGTAAACAGGTAATAGAATTATAATTTGAATTTGAAGTTTCTTTATAATCTATGAAAGAGGCATCTCTAGTAATTAGTAGTATTTAAGGCATTCTATTCATATTCCTTAAGTTTTTCAACTATAGTACTAGGAATCTTTTCTTATAGATGTATTAAATTATATACTTTATAGTACTTTAGTATATTTAAGAAGGAGTTATAAGGATATTTTCAAAATAAAAATTATAAAAATGAAATATCTAGTTATACTATAATTAAAGTGTAAGCGGCTGAATTAATCTTTATCTAATATCTATAAATAACCTTTCAAAATATATATTAAATATTATTTATAGTAAAACGTATTACTAGAAGTATTATTAGAGTTAATGTATATTTAAGATTAAAGTATTTAGTAATTTTAGTAATATATATATTGTAAATTAAGTAAATCTTTCGATACTTCTAAACCTTTACTACCTGAACTCCTAGGAAATATTTATCAGGATTCCATTTTTTAAGTTCATAGTTTTATTTTCTATCTCTAATAATCTTGAGAATAAGGTTTGTATTTAGTTTATAATATAGGAGAAGAATATTATTTATATAGAATAAGATATCAATACTTAAACCTTTATTTATTAATAATGAAAGGTTTTCTAGGTATAACAAGAAGCTTAATAACTTTAATATAATATAAAAGGTTTAATATTAAAGAAGGAATATGCTTTAAAGTATATAAAAAGCTTGTTGAGATTATACCTATTATTTTATATTCTTAAGCCTATCTAGTAGTTTTAGTATTATTAGAAGTCTATCAAGGTTTTTTATAATTATAAAAAATATATTTATAATATTAAACTATAGAACCTTAAGGCTAAATTGTATTGTAATTATAAGATTTATTTGAAATGTTAAGGTAGCTAGTATTACTATATATTGAGTTTATAGTAAATTAACTAGGTATATAGTTTTATATATATAAGTTCTCAATTAATACTACTATAAATAATTATCTATATTTATTCTATAGATAAAGGTTAATTTCAGAGGAAGGGGTTTAGCTTTACTATCCTAGCGATTTGTTTCTTATTAGGTATTTTCCTGTTTTAACTTTATAGTTTTAAAGTTTACTATTTTAATAAAGAACCTTTATAGTAGTTCTAGTAGGTTAGTGATATGTTTCTAAGTTTGCGGTAGTATAATGAGTTAATTAATATTCTTTTAAGTTTTAGTAGAAAGTCTTTTTAATAGTACATTCTCAGTAATAAGGAATATTATTAAAAAGGTAAGACTATCTTTATTAAGCTTTTATTACTATATTAGGTAAATAGGTACTAGTAAAATTGTTTTATTAATAGTTTATAAAGTATGAAATACCACTATTATATTCTTTTAAAAGTATTATATAGTTATTAATATTAATTTCTAGTTAAAACTACCATTATCATCTACTTTCATATAGTTGACCTAGTTCTTAAGTGATTAAGAGTACTATTGTAGTTAATTAGAATCTGAAATTATATTTTATTTTTCCTTTAATGAGCTGAAGAAAGGTTTTGAAATATTTATATTTATGTTTATTTAAAATAAATATTCTTTCTAGCTAATTACATTCCTTGTTTTAAGTATATTATCCAGTCTTTAGTTATTAGTAGATTTCTTATATTCTAATTTCTACTAAGAACTATTTTATCTTATTAAAACTAATTAGAAACCTAAACTAGTCCTAATAGTTTAAATATTAGTTTAAGTATTATCAAATCCTTCTTATTAAGGTTCTAAATTAATGTTAGGTTTAGTTTAACATTAAAAGTTATTATCAGTACTGATAAGATAATTAGTAGAAGAGAAGTCCCTCTATTAGCTATTTATTATTCTAAACTCTCGAAGTATTTCAAAAATAAAGTTTTCATTTTTTTAGTAATCAACTTAACTAGTAGTTTTATAACTTCTTTTATAAATATTCCATATTAATATTCTTTTGAATCAAACCCCATTTCATAAAATTCAATATTTGAATAATCATAATTCTTGAGAAAATATGAATTTAGATTTTTTATATATTATAAGTATTTAAAGTAAAGTTTATTAGGTATTTAATATTTGTTTGAGTTTAATTTAAATAATTCTTTATAATATCTGATTTATAGTATTCTTCAGTAAATATACGTAATAGCTATAGGTATAACTCTATTCCTAAAAAGATTCTAAATCTTAACAAAAACTTGGAATATAATCTGGTATTAATTAAGGAATATGTTACTGATATTAAATTTCTTTAAAATGGAAAGTTATTTCTTATTAATTTAAATATTAAGGAATCTATCATAAAGTACAGTTATTACTTAAATTAACTCGACTTAGAATTCAGGTAGTAGTCTTATAGTCTCTAGTATTTTAATTCTTTAGATACTTAGTTCGTTTCTACTATATTTACTAATTCTGATTAGTTTCCTAGTATAAGAGGAAAAAGGTTCAAGATTAATTTTTTAATTTATTACCTATATTCAATAACTAGTCTTTCTCTTGATTACTATTATAGCTTTCTTCATATCTTATTAGAATTTATATATTAGAAAACTTCATTATTACTTAACTTAACTTTGAAATATTATATTTAATTAAAATACTAAGTTATAAGTTCTATTAAGTAGTATGAATATAAAGAGAAAGTTTGAAAGTTGATTTTTAACAATAGATACCTAGGAGTTACCTATATAAACTATAGTAAAATTAAATAGACCTTAAATAATATAGTAAAATAGGTAAATTAGGTATAATTCTTAAACTTACCTACGAATAACGTATTGAGAACAGGTATTTATATAATAAGGATAATATAGTTTTTTTAATCCTATAATATTTATTTTCTAAGTATTAAAAATCATGATTTAAGATTTATTTATCTAAAATATCTTACTTGAAAAAGTTATATATAAATATTATCAGATTATATTTCTAAAAGAGCTAACCTGTTAGGAATAACGCGTTCGAGTAGTAGAGTTTTCGCCAGAAGAACTCTCGGCTGTAGTACTATCTCCACGGGCCTCGCCCTACTTTAACCGGACGAAATAGGACTATATACATTATACTT